>SKCR01002999.1:0-21761 GCA_019454045.1 Zanthoxylum bungeanum | reverse complement strand
CACAAGTGTAATACTAGTCTTTTACGCATTTATCGATGTCCAATCTCGATAATACTCTGACTAGGGATATTTAATGATTATCCTTCGTGGACTGTTACTGTCTCATATCATTCTTATCCAGGAACTAATCATATGGACATCCTATCATTTATACATCTTGGTGATCTAATCACAAATGATAAGAGAGCAATCTCCTTTGTCACATAGTTAATTTGTACACAACACCATGATCTATACAAATAGTGACGCTATGTGTCATAATTGTCCAACAGTTGACCTATTCTTAAATGACCTAGATTTTTCTATAGTTATTTCATTGTGTTGAGACTTTAATTGGATGGAAGAAACATGATTGAAGTAATTGATTTAACCAATTTGCTAATTTGTCAATTGAAGAAATTGAAAAATTAGGGTTTAAGACCTCATCCAAATTTGGGACTTTTCATTTATGTTGTTATTTGGATGTATATGATACACATATGAAATCTTATGTTGATTGGATTTCATGTTGATGTGTTTTGAAGCATGGAAGTGCAAAATGCACAATTTGGTCCTTAATGGTGCTCTCGGCCAAGGGCAAAATTTTGGGTTTTTGGTTGCAATTTGGTGTTTTGACATTTGTGGCATGTTAATTCATATTAGTAATGATTTAGAATCATCCAAAATTGATTTGAACAATTTCAGAAAAAAAATACAAAGTGTAAGGGCAATTTGGTAAATTCACATAAATATGATTTATTGAATTTTATTTCATAATTTAATTATTGGACAATTAAATAAATATGTTTATTTAATTAATCCGAGAAAAAATTTTGAAATCGGAAAATTTGATTTTCCCGTGTTTCTGATGTGTTACCGGATTTAGCCCCTAAAAAAACCCCTACAGGATGTTACAAAGATGGTATCAGAGTAGGGTATAGGGAGTCAGTGACTACAGTAAGGGAGTAGTAGTGGCTTGTATATGTGGTATACTCGGGGTACTACTATATAAGAGTGGCTATTTACTCTATTAACCTTGTCTCAAGATGTTGATGGTGTTTTTAGGTCCTATACTATTTAAAGAGCGCGACAGGGGTAGAAATGTAATTCCCTTCTTGGTCAGGATCACTGATACCGACCCGACCACATGGATGAAGGGCCGAGCATTTGATGATAGCAGACCGACCACTTTGGTTTGGATGACCAAGCATTATCAGATCGGTAGCATCATTCTCAGTACCAAAGATCATCGCGACCGACCTCATGAAAATTGAGCACATAATAAGGCGTGCTCAGGAAGATAAGGCACCCTATTTTTCTGGATAAGATGACAAGATTTTCCTACTCACATGGGGAGAACCGATGAGTCAGTGTCCAAATAGGATAAGAGAAGTAGAGAAAGTTTTAGATTAGGAATCCTTGCGAGAGGAGAAGATTGATTCAACTGGGAACCCTTGTAAAAGAATGAATCTGATTTCTGTACTATTATAAATTAGGTGAGTAAGTATGTGTAAGGGCAGGACAATCAAGATGAAGATATAGTGATCAGATTTTTAAAAACACAAGAGATATCAGAGAAGCATATCTCAGTAATTAATAAAAGTATCATTCAGTTTGTGCCCGTGGACGTAGGTGGGATCTTATCTACCGAACCACGTTAAATTTTTTTTTCGATTGGCGTATTTATCTATCTTTTTGCTAAGTTTGCTTTTGGTCCCCCATAACCAAACAAATTCACTATTGAGGGAGGATTGTCTCGGGGGTGATATCCCACATTACCCTGAGACCAAAATTAGCCGTCAACAGTTGGCCCGTGTGTGGAATTCAACAAAAAACAGCTCGCGTAGTAAGACGATGGCAGAAGGCGGAAATCATCAATCGTGGGGAAGTTTGACTACGGACTGGATGAGAAAGATGGAAGAGAGCATGAAATCCATGACGGATCGACTGGAGAGAATGGAGAAGATGAACAACGAGAGAACAGAAGCCGGAACCAGCCGAAGAAGAGGAGAGAAAACAGAAGGTAAAAGGAATATAGACATGAGTGAAGACGATGAGCCCAGGAGGAGAGGCCCCTACGGAATAAATCCATAATCGTAGAAAATGATTCACAAACAGAGGACATCTGGGAAGAAGAAAAGAAAGACAATCGCCAGATTCCTCCTATGATAGTCTCCGTGACTCCAGAGTAAAAGAGTAATATGAGTGAGAGAATACGGGAATATGGTGAAATATACGGGAAACTTCAAGGCACAAGGAGCACCGCGCCGAGGCAATGGACGCGAAGAGAGGCACATAAAGCGACATGGCAGCACAAGTAGCAAGATGAAGTCTTGGCTAAAGCAAGAGATGGCCAAATGGGGGGTAAGCCTCAAGACTAATACATGAGATACCCGGGACAGCGAAGAGGAATCTCCCCTCACAGAAGAAATAAGGTCGGCAAAATTCCTGAGGCGATTCAACATGCCAAACATGACGCCCTACAGGGTCATACCGATCCAAAATCCCAATTGAAAGCTTTGTCCTATTAATGGAAGTCCAAGGAGTAGTGAGAGATTCCATCTGCAAAGTATTCCCCACCTGACCTTGGGCGGATCCGCCATCTTGTGGTACAGAATCTGGACCCAGGGAGCATCGGAAGCTTCGCGCGACTTAAAAAGTCGTTCATTCGGCACTTCAGGGCGGCCTGCGCCCCCCAAAAAGACAATTGGAGAGTTGAGACTCATGAAGCAAAGAGAGGACGAGCCCCTAAAAACTTTCATTGAGAGATACCATAATATGGTACTCGAAGTCGGAGGATATGAGTCCCTTGAGGCCTTGGAAAGTTTAAAAGGAGCCTTAAGGGTCGGGAAACTGTGGACTAAGGATCCAAGACACGCCAGATTATGCTACCGCCTGGAAGCAGCTCGAAAATTCATCTCATTAGAAAACGAAGAAAAGATCTCCCGAGGGGGACAACTGTTAGAGAGAGGACGACAAGGGCAGAGGCCCCCCACCGACCAGACAGGGAGTTCAAAAAACTCCTCCCGAGGCACAAGGAATTCAAACCAATACCTTAGAATAACTAGGAAAGAGGAGTCCCGAGCCGAGTAAACCACGTAGTCTGGGAAGAAGCATATGTTCCCCTGAACAAGCCACCAGGGCAGATTATCATGGAGATACAAGAAAAATGCCTCTTGATAGAAACCGACCTCAGGAGATTTCCCCCAGATAAAAGGAATAAAAAGTCATATTGCATACATCATAATCTGAGGGGGCATTCAACGGACGAGTGTAAAGATTTGCGGGAACAAATGGAAGACTTAGCACGGAATGGGTACTTAAATAATTATATCGATCATGAAGCTGTGGCAGCCAGACAGAGGGCACGAAGTCGACAGGTGAACATCATCGCCGGGGGGAAGACACTGGCCGGAGACTCTAACCGGTCAAGAAAGAACTATAGCCGAGCTCCGGGGACGGAGGTATTGGAAACAGAACAGTCCTCGGTACTTCAAGGAGGTCGGTCAGTACCCATAATGTTCACCGACGAGGATGCTCGAGGGGTGAGTTTCCCCCATGACGATGCATTAATAATCAAAGCGACAATCGACGGCTCAAAGGTGGACATAATCTTGGTAGATCTCGGAAGCGCAGTAGCTATAATCTCCAAGGAAGCTTTAGAGGGCTTGGGAGTGGAATATACAACTCTAACCGACGACGGAACCCCTTATACGGCTTCAGAGGCTCAATGGTCGTCCCACTGGGAAGGATACAATTGGCCATGACGATCGGGAATCACCCCAGAACTCAGACGATCATGATAAATTTCACAGTGGTAGACTGCATGAGCAGTTACCAAGTCATTTTCGGCCGGCATTTCATGATGAAGACAAAGGCCGCAATGTCCTGCTATTATCTAAAGCTAAAATTCCCCACCCGGGGAAGGAATCAGAATCGTATGCGGGAGTCAGAAGGTAGCCCGCAGTTGTTCTTCCACTCTCACGAGAAACCAGTGTGCATCAAATAGGTACTAGGAAGAGGCAGGAGGATGAAGACAGAGAACAAGCAAGTGGGGATCCAGGTCCTCGGCCAAATAAAATTGCCCGGCTATGAGCAATCGAGAGATTGGAAGTGATAGAACTCTTCGGGACCCGGGAAGAGCATAAAAGTTGGGGGAAACTTAGACAAAAACCTGAAACAGGGCCTGCTGGAATGTCTTAAGGAGTACCCAGACATCTTCACCTGGGGACATGACGACATGCCTGGGATCGATCCGAAATTCATCAGTCACCGCTTGGCAGTAAACCCGTCACCCAAACCAGTGAAGCAAAAAAGAAGAAATTTTAATCAGGAACGAAGCAGGGCCGTAGCTACCGAGGTGGACAAATTATTAAGAGCTGGTTTCATCATAGAAGTAAATACCCAGAATGGGTATCGAACATGGTATTAGTAAAGAAATCAAACGGAAAGTGGAGGATGTGCGTGGACTTCACCAACCTCAAAAAGGCATGCCCGAAAGACAGCTTCCCACTACCAAACATAGATCAGCTAGTAGATGCAACAGCGTGCCAGGGAATGCTAAGCTTTATGGACGCCTTCTCAGGATACAACCAGGTAAGATGCACCCTGCGGACGAAGAGAAGACAAATTTTGTCACCGATCAGAGGCTTTACTGTTATAATAATGCCTTTTGGATTAAAGAACGCAAGAGCCACCTTTCAAAGTCTGGTAAACAAAATCTTCAAACCGCTCATCGGCACATCAATGCTGGTGTATGTTGACGACATGATAACAATGTCTGAAGAGCCAGGGCATCACGTGACCAACCTGAAGAAAACCTTTGAGTTATTGAGGAAGCACAATTTAAAACTCAACCCAGAGAAATGCACCTTCGGGGTGGCCTCCGGGAAGTTTTTAGGCTACATGGTAAGCTCTCGAGGCATAGAAGCAAATCCGCAGAAGATACAAGCCGTACTGGACTTAAAATCTCCAGGGACGGTAAAAGAAGTGCAAAGTCTAACCGGCAGGCTAGCCGCGCTTAACCGATTTATCTCCCGAGCAACCGAAAAATGCCACCACTTCTTCAAAGTCATCAAAAAAACAAAAAAGGAAATCGACTAGACGAAAGAATGTGATGAAGCCTTCCTGCAATTAAAACAATACCTAACGTAGCCCCCACTTCTAGAAAAGCCGCTCCTAGGTGAGACCTTATACTTGTACTTAACTGTTTCAGAACATGCAGTAAGTTCAGTACTAGTGCAAGAGGCCGATAAGGTCTAAAAACTAGTATATTATGTCAGCAAAGCTTTGTTAGAAGCTGAGACCCGATATCTAGTACATGAACTGGTCGCCTTATCATTAGTCACTGCAGCCCAGAAATTACGGCCTTATTTCCAGGCCCATCCTATTAGAGTCTACACCGACTATCCTCTAAGGCAGATCCTGCAGAAACCAGAGGTCTCCGGCAGATTAATGAAATGGTCGGTGGAATTGAGTGCACACGACATTTCTTACATCCCAAGAACATCACTAAAAGGACAGGCCCTGGCAGATTTTATTACTGAATTCACCGAACCCCAGATCTTGACTGTAGAGGAAGACAAATGGGAAATGTCAGTGGACGGGTCTGTCAGCTCACAGGGCGGTGGAGCTGGAATCGTGTTAAAAAATGACAAGGGCGAAGAAGTATTGTTTGCCTTAAGGTTCGCCTTCGAACCACGAACAATGAGGCGAAGTATGAGGCAATCCTGGCCAGATTAAGGATATACACGGTAATGGGAGTCCACGACGTAATGGTAAGAAATGACTCACAACTTGCTATTCAGCAGCTAAAAGGCGAATTCCAGGCCAGGGAACCTAGCATGAGAGCCTACTTGACTGAGGTGAAGAGGTTGGTATAAAAAATGAGGAGCGTTCACTTTGAGCAAGTCGGTCGAGAAAACAACGGTGAAGCAGACTCTCTTGCACGGCTCGCATCTTCAATAAAGACAGAGAATCCTATAACAGTCCCCCTAATCTGCCTCCGAGAAAAAACGTGGGGGAGCTCGAAGTAGAAGCCCTGGATAAGGAAGACGAAACTTCATGGATGCAACCGATCAGTAGATATTTGGAGAAAGGGGAGACACCCGAGGACAAGAAGGAGGCCAGAAAGCTAAAATTCAAAAGCACCAAATTTTCCCTGATCAAATGAGTGCTTTATCGAAGAGGCTACACAGTGCCCCTCCTGAGATTTTTAACGAAGAAAGATGCGGATTATGTACTCAGGGAAATCCATGCAGGCATCTGTGGAAATCACGCCAGAGGACAATCGATTGCCTTCAAAGCTTTAAGACAAGGGTTCTATTAGCCAACTATGCATCAGGACGGCGTGAGAGTAGCACGGAAATGCGAAGGATGCTAGAAGAATGCCAATATTCACCATCTGCCGGCAGAACAGTTAACCACCCTGTCCAGTCCCTGGCCGTTCGCTCAGTGGGGGCTAGATATCATCGGACCGATGCCGAGGGGGCGAGGACAAGCAAAGTACGCCATTGTGGCCATAGATTATTTCACCAAATGGGTGGAGGCCGAACCCCTATCCACCATCACAGAAAAGAGGGCCGCAGAGTTTTTGAAGAAGAATATTATCTGCAGGTTCGGAATCCCCCAGGTGGTTACTACCAAAAACGGGAAACAATTCGATAGCAATGGATTCAGGAAGCTCTGCGAAGACCTCCAGATCGCCTAAGATTCGCCTCACCAACCTATCACAAGTCAATCGGACAGGTCAAGGCGACAATAAAAACCATCAAGGCAAATCTTAAAGCTCGGCTCTGATCCTGCAAGAGCATATGGGTCGAAGAATTGCCGGAAGTACTGTGGGTCACACGGACAACCTATAAAGATTCTACAGGGAAACCCTGTTTTCCTTATCATACGGGTGTGAAGCAGTTATCCCAATAGAGATTGGAATAACGACCCATAGGGTCCGTCATTTTGAAAGCGAACAAAACAAAGAACTTGTCAAAAGCCACCTCGACCTGATCGAGGAAAAAAAGAGAGAAGTCAGCTATGAAAACAACGATTTATCAACAAAGGATGGCCCGTTTCTACAACAAAAGAGTTCGGACCCGCACATTCCTCCCAGGTGACCTGGTCTTAAGAAGAGTCACCCTGAACACTCGAAGGTCTGAAGAAGGGTCGTAAGGAGCCAAGTGGGAAGGGCCCTATAAAATTGCCGAGGTAGTAAGGCCAGGGGTCTACATATTAGAACATCTAGACGGCACACGATTAAGGATGCCTTTGAATACCGAGATGTTAAGAAAATACTTTCAGTGAATTCTTTCTTTTTTGCAGCAACCCGACAAGGGGTAAGGAGCTCAATGCAAAGCCTTTCTCAAAATGTCATGCAGAGAGCTGTAAGAAGGGTAGTGTGTCCCCAAATATGAATAAAAAACTTTCTCTTTTCAAAATTTCCACCCGCTCTCTTAATTAAAATATAAAGCCATATTCAAAATTTCGGGGGCATACTCGACGCAATGATCCGGGGTCAATGCACCAAGACTGCAACAAACCAATAGCGGAGACTGCAATAAGAAAGCCCATGCATAATTTTCTGATCAGATTCATTTAACTTGCAAAAAATCAAGGGACAAAAAGCGCGAAGAAGGAATACCCCCAGAAGAGGGCCTTACCAGGCCGGTTTGGGAAAGACGGAAGCAAAGGAAGAGGAATATGCCCTTAGTGTCTCGGACACTCTCTGATCCTCACCTACTCGATTAATGGATCCACGAGAAGCATAGCACGGGGAGGGAAGATACCCCCGTGGCACTTACTTGCTCCAGTATTACCGAACACGAGGAGGAATATGGCCTTAGTGTCTCAGACACTCTCTGATCCTCACCTACTCGATTAATGGATCCACGAGAAGCATAGCACGGGGAGGGATGATACCCCCGTGGCATTTGCTTGCTCCGGTGTTACCAAACATAAAGGGGGATATGCCCTTAAATGTTTTGGACAATCTTCGATCATTACTCGATCAGTCAGATCCAAGAGAAGTATAGCCTGGGGAGGGATTGTGCCCCCGTAGCGTATGCTTGCTCCAGCGTTGTAAGGAGGAGCCCTCGAACGATGCACATGCTCCATAGAGACCTGAAGTATAAATGATGTGCCCTCACCATTTTGAAACGCTCTCTGATCCGAATCCTGGTTCACCGGGACATTGAATTGAAAGGTTCAGAATTGTGTTTTGGAGACCTCGAACAGGATGCTGTTCTGAGGTATCCATGCTGTTGTTTTAGGGAAAGTGACTAAGTCACCCCCATTCATGATTTTAAATTTTCCAGAGTTTTGTTTTTGTTTTTCACTGGTCTGGCAAGGGGACGCTCGCGCCAGATTCGGTAGGGCTTCAAAGGTTGATTCACTTCCCTTATACATAAGTCACAAGGATTAATCAGCTCAGGGCTGGATTCGTTCCGCCGAGGCAATTTGGTTAATCGGCTCGGGGCTGGATTCGTTCCGCCGAGGCCATTTGGTTAATTGGCTCGGGGCTGGATTCGTCCCACCGAGGCCATTTGGTTAATCAGCTTGGGGCTGGATTCGTTCCGTCCAGGCCATTTGGTTAATCGGCTCGGGGCTGGATTCTTCCCGCCGAGGCCGCTTGGTTAATCTGCCCGGGGCTGGATTCGTTCCACCGAGGCCATTTGGTTAATCAGCTCGGGGCTGGATTCGTTCCACTGAGGCCAGATGTTTCCTTACGACTTGGGTCTGCTCTTGTACTGCTGGGATCGATGTTTATTTCAGATCGGGGTCGGGTTACGTCCCACCAGATCAGCTTATTTGGAATGGGGACGTAACATTCCCTAGAGCCAAGTGTTTCCCTCAGATCGGGGTCGGGTTATGTCCCACCGAGTCCATCCTTTTGGACTAGAGACGTAACATTCCCCCAGAGCCAAGTGTTTCCCTCAGATCAGGGTCGGGTTACTCCCACCGATTCCATCTCTTTTGGTCTAGGGACGAAACGATTCCCCAGGGCCAAGTGTTTCTCACAAACTCGAGGTCGGATTACGTCCCCCCAGCTCGTATTGTCCCCTCATGGATGGGTCTCAAGTGTTCGGTTGAGGGAGTCATCCAGAGTAAATTACGAAAAACAGAAGAAAATAATAAAAACAAAAATTGAAATTTAAGTTTTAGTTAATTGTTACAAGAATATAAAATAAATTTACACAGGGCCCCGTTCGGGTTACCCCTGTCAAACAGCCCGCGTAGGGGCATGTAGCTCTTCCTCAGGTGGCTCAGATGGCGGGTGGATCGGCGCGGCCTCAGGTGGTGCAACGGCAGCTTCTGCATTGACAACCTGGGAAACCCCTACTTCAGGGACCAGGGGAACCTCAGAATGGTCCTCGACAGGGGCAGGAGCATCAGGTCGGACTTCTTGAGAAATTGGGAGAGCCGGGGTAATCGAAATCGGGTCGGGGTCCATCACTTCTTCGGGAGAAGGGGGTAGCCTTCCTTTAAACTCATCTTCTGATATTTCCCCATTGCAGAAGCGAATGGCCGCATGAATAGGCCCCATATCAAGGTTGGGCAATACCATCGGGATGATCTCGGCGTAGTCCCCGACCCCCTCGAGGTGAATCGCGTCTCTCTTTCCCTCCAGCTCAGTTTCTTTCCTCGTGAGCTCATCCGGGCCCGTTCCAATTCCTCGTCTTTGGCCCTCAGCTTTGATTCAACATTGCGCACCTCCACTTGCAGGATCCTATTATCAGCCCGGGCATCCTCCAAGTCTTTCTTAGCGGCATCAGTATTCTTTCTTTCTAAAGAGGCAGCAGCCCGAAGAGCTTTGTTTGTTGTATGGGCCTCAACAACAGCCAGCTCCAGATTTTTTATGTTTTCTTCTTTGCAAACCAGCTCAGCTTCCATTTCAGAGAGTCGGTTCTGAAGCCTCTAGGCTTGGCCACCCTCGGACAGAAGGCTCAGGAGAAGATCCTTATTCTTGGCAGAGCAGATAGGTCGCCTGCCAAAAAGAAAATAAAATCAGAAACCAAACTAAGTTATGAAACTCACGACGGAATAAGGGAAAAATAACTACCTTTTGCCATCTGAGAACACAACAAGGTAACCACATCCATCGGAAGAAAGATCTTCGTATCTTGGAATTTTAGCGGAGGAACCGCCTCAACCAGTTCATTAATAGCCGGCACCAGGTGGGAAGTGGCCTCCCGAATATCCTGACCGAGGTCTTCTATGCCAAAAATCACAACACCTTTCTGTTTTTTAGAGGAACCCTCCGGCACTCTCTTCTCTTTCCGAATGGGCTGCCTCTTGTTCAGGACCCGTTCCTCTTCCGCCCCGAAAGGGCGCTTCCTTTTTCTGGTAGGTTTCGATGGGCTGTCAGGACGAGTGGAGACTGTTAGGGATGCCCTAGATTGAGGGGATAAGCTTTGGGTAGCCGACGGAGCCGCCTCTTCAGCCACCTTTTTGGCCTCGGTTGCTGGCAGTTTCTGAAAGGACCCAGCCCCAGCATGGCCGGTTTTCTTTGGCCTTTTCGACATACCTACAAGATAAAAAGGGTGTTCAGACCAGAGCTTAAGCAAATACAAGACTATCACCATGCCAAGCAAATAAAGGGATAAATAGGGGGTTAGTAAAGCCTACCTATCCGCCCATTGACCTTCAGAGGAGTAATCCGAATCAGGCCCGACTCGACAAAGGCCGTATCATTTACCAACTCCCTCCAATGATCGGCATATCACCGAGACCATCATACCCATCTCGGACCTGGCGAGAGACCTTGGGAGCATCCCTCCAACAAGCTGGGAGGAGTTAAAGAAGTTAGAATCTAAAGCATAAAAATTAAGGGTAGGAACACTAAGGGGTTAGACTCCTAATCTCCCGCTCTGAAAATATCCGGAATCGAAACATCCTCTACATATGATCGCAGAACCCGTCCCAATCTCCGGTCCCGGAGACCCAACCAAAGATCTTTGAAGTTTTTGTTAGAATCAGGGAGTTTGCGGACAACGTTAGACGAGTCGGCATAGGCAGAAAGATAGTACCAGCCATGATATGCTTTGGGGTTAGCCTTCAACCGGTATAATCTCTTCACCTTTTCCAAGGAAGGTTCTCGAAGCCCCGCCCAATGCCAGACCACATGTAAACCGACCAAAATCCTCCAGCTATTTAAACTTAGTTGACAGGGGGCGATCTCCATCTCGGCCAGCATCCAGGTGAAATAGCGTTGCATTAGCAATCGGAGACCACACTCAAAAAAAGCCGGAAGAAGTGCCACCGAGCCCTCATCAGGGTTGACTAGCACGATCCATCAGACCGGGGACTTTAAGGGCGATGTCTATCCAAATTTCATATCGCTGCCGGAGCAGTGCTAGGTCATCTTCAGTTATTTTTGAAGGTCGATCCATATCCAAAGCCGAGCAGTCAAAATCACCGGGCTCTGGTATTTCTTGAGGGTACTCTCTGATGGTAAGAATCTTGTTCAATTTCAGAAAGGTGGGGGGTAGTATCAAAGTCCTCCATGCTTGGAGCCCCGGAAATCGAGGAGAGCTCTCTTCGAAGGGGGGGGGGGGTCGAAGGTCTAGCAGGGTTTGCAGAGGAAGACCGGTTGTCAGACATCTCTGACATCCGAGAAATAAAAAGGGAGGGGAAGTTAGTCTATAGCTAAACTCTAAGAACAGCCAGGGATTCCGGGAAAGCCAAACCTGTGGGTTCTAAATGCCCTAACAATATCCATCAAGCCGTAAATCTCTCTCTAGCAACATCAAGCTAAACAAAAGAAGGGATTCACAACACACGAAAAATAAAGCAAAGAGGTCGTTCAAAATACTTACTTGTTTCCTTCCGAAAGATTGAAGATTGCACGACACGGTTTGTTCGTTCTTTGAGTTCACTGGTCACAGCTGAGAAAGAGAAAAATCTCACGGTTGAAAAAGACTCGTAGCGTTCGCAAAAGAAGGCAACATTGTTTATTCCGTTTTTTTTGTAGTCTGAACGGTGCGTTTGTGGCCCTTTGATTGATCAAAAGCATCAAATACACGCCACCTGTCGTTTTTCTAAATAATTTTTCAGGAATAGATGGACGGCTGAGATTGGGCGTCTTTTGAGTTGGCAGGGACGGTCAGATTGTTTACGTTTTGGCGGGAGAACGACGGATGGTTGATAAGTGGCAAGCTCCCGTTAAACCGTAGAAGTGATCTGATGGGCATTTAAAAGGATGTGACAGTTACGCGTCTCGAGGGATTGTTTACGGAGGGGTAAAAAAAGAAATTCACATTGGGAAGAAGAAAGTCAAGCCGAACACATGAGTCAGACCAATCAGGACGTAAGAACGGGCCAAACAATATTCTCTGTGAAAGATCGGCTATTAACTCAGCCAAACCACACCACTCTTATATTGTTCCCGGCACCAACTTGCATAAACTCGTTGGAACCGAGAACTAAAGGACAAATATTGATGGTGTTTTTAGGTCCTATACTATTTAAAGAGCGCGACAGAGGTAGAAAGGTAATTCCCTTCTTGGTCAGGATCACTGATACGACCTGACCACATGGATGAAGGGCCGAGCATTGATGATAGCAGACCGACCACTTTGGTTCGGATGATCGAGCATTATCAGATCGGTAGCATCATTCTTAGTACCAAAGATCATCATGATCGACCTCATGAAAACCGAGCACATAACAAGGCGTGCCCAGGAAGATAAGGCACCCTATTTTTGCGGATAAGATGACAAGATTTTCCTACTCACATGGGGAGAACCGATGAGTCAGTGTCCGAATAGGATAAGAGAAGTGGAGATAATTTTAGATTAGGAATCCTTGCGAGAGGAGAAGATTGATTCAACTGGGAACCCTTGTAAAAGAAAGAATCTGATTTCTGTACTATTATTAAATAGAAGGGTAGAGTATGTGTAAGGGCAGGACATCAAGATCAAGATATAGTAATCAGATTTGTAAAAACACAAGAGATATCAGAGAAGCATATCTCAGTAATAAAAGTATCATTCAGTTTGTACCCTTGGACGTAGGTGGGATCTGATCCGCCGAACCACGTTAAAACTCTTTGTCGATTAGCATATTTATCTGGTTTTGCTAAGTTTGCTTTTGATTCCCCCATAACCAAACAAATTCACTATTGAGGGAGGATTGTCTCGGGGGTGATATTCCCACATTACCCTGAGACCAAAATCAGCCATCAACACAAGATATGTCTCATTCTAATTACTTATAATTCCTTGACATGTAATTGATTATTTTTCTCTCTTTTTTTCTTAGATTCCATGCCACCCAAGGGAAGAACTACAGTTAGGGGTAGACCCAAGCGTGTTAGGGTGCCTCAAGGCATAAATCTGGATCAGAGATCAGTAGTACCTCCCCTTGAGCTACATAGGGGGTGGGGAGTGAAGTCTGTTAATGAGAGTGTTGTGGGGGAAGGTAGAGCTGCGCCAGTAGACAAGTCCAATGACCCAGTAGTTACGGGTTTACAGCAGATTTAATAGTTAGTAGTAGCTTTAACGTAGCTGATTACCCATGAGTCGCAGCCACCAGGCCCAGAGCCGAGAGCTGTAGAACCCACTGTTCCAGTCCACCACCAGTTAGAGTATCCATGGCTCACCAAACAATAGTTCCTCCAAAAATACCAGACCCTACTACATACCGAGCTGGACCTTCTGTTATGCCTCATGAGCTACCCCCAGTGACGGTTCAGGTCATGCAGCGATAAGAGCTACTTATTTTCATTACATGACTTTCAGAAGCTTCATCATCACATGTTCTCGGGAATAGAGACCTCCCCTTATCCTTGTGGTTTTATTGAGGAGTTGGATAGGATATGTACAGTTTTGGGATGTTCTTCGGAGAGAGCGGTGGAATTAGTTAGTTTTCAGCAGAGAGATGCTACTAATACATTGTTTTTGTCCTTTCGGGATGGTCAGCAACGAGACGCTCCTCGTTTAGCATGGGCTGAGTTCAGTAAGGCCTTTATGTTTAGATTTTTACCATATAGTATCAGAGATGCCAGAGCCCGTGATTTTGAACAGCTAGTACAAAGCGAGCAGATGATAGTTACCGAATATGACATACGGTTCACACGATTGTCTCACTGTACCCCACATCTGATCAGTACAGAGAAAAATGAAGGTGAAAAGGTTTTTAAATGGGCTTCGGGACTACTTATTCTGCTCCATTCATTTTACAGAGACCACAACATACACCCAAATTTTAGATGCTGTTTTGCGGTTTGAAGCACGGGTTAGAGAAAAACAAGCAGAAAATGAGTCTTAAAAGAGACCTAGATTAGAGGAGAGGGTGAGGCCTCAGCAGAGTGGGCCTATTAGACAGCAGCAGATGTCAGCTCCGCCTACGACACACAGAGACATGGGTTCAGTTCAAGGGGTCAAAACCGTAGGCCGGTTCAGAGTGTCACTTCTGGTGTAGTTTCTTCTCCCTCAGCAGCCCAGCTTGGGTGAAACTTACCACAATGTCCTATTTATGGACGAGCTCATACAGGGACATGTGGATTTGGTAGTAGAGGTTGTTATCAGTGTGGGCAAATGGGTCATTTGAAGAGAGATGTCCGGTAGCAGTAGAACAGTTGCCATCTTACAGTGCCACCCATTATACACCCCAACCACAACCTAGTAGAAATGTAGGAGTAAGAGAGGAAGGTCCAGTGAGTAGAGGACAGGCATTTGGTGGAAGTGGGCAACCAGTTGGTGATCGAGGACATGTTTCCTCCAACAGAATATAAGACAGATAGTATACACTCACTCTCCAAGAGACGCAAGCATCCAATATAGTAGTCACAGGTACATTGCTGATTGATTCTGTGCAAGCAAGAGTATTATTTGATTCAGGAGCTACACATTCCTTTGTAGCACTGTGTTTTGTCACTCAGATGGGTAGGGACATTAAGACTTTAGACTCCCCTATCATTATAGCTACACTAGTATGAGACCCCTTAGAAGCTACACAGGGTATGAGGCAATGTTCTATAGGCATTGACATATACCTTTCCTATGCCGATTTAGTAGTGTTAGGTATTCTGAGCTTCTATGTCATTTTTGGGGATGGATTGGCTAGCTAAGCATCATGCGGTACTTGATTGTATGGAGAAGATCATTACGCTGTATGTTCCCGATGGACCGGTATAAAGTTTATCAGGGGGGGATAGAATGGTAGCACCTCACAATTTGATATCAGCTATGCAGGCATTTAAGCTTCTTCAGAAGAGGAATATGTGTTATTTGGCTTATGTGACAGATAGCAGAGAAAGAAATATTGATTTTGAGTAGATTCCGGTAGTGAGGGAGTATCTTGACGTGTTCCTAAATGCGTTGCCTGGACTACCACGGGACATAGAGATTGAGTTTTGTATAGACGTTATGCTAGGAACTCAGCCTATATCGATTCCACCATACATAATTGCCCCTACAGAACTTAGAGAGTTAAAGGGGCAGTTACAAGACTTGTTAGACAATGGCTTATTTGCCCTAGTGTGTCTCCTTGGGGTGCTCCGGTTGTTGGGTTTTCTAGGTCAAACCAAGATAAATTTAAGCGATGAAAATGGCAAATACAACAAAGTAAAGTTGCGGAAATACTCATTTTGATCGGATTTGCGATGCGATGAAACACAAAAATTCTTCCACCATGGATGACTCTCTGCAATGCCCTTGTTTGTGCTCCTAGTTTTTCGTTCAAGCTCCATTTGTGTGCTCCAAGCTCCAAGCTTTGTGAATGATGATTCTATGCTCATGAATGGGTTTCCCTATCACCTTTATAAGACTTCTTTGGTGTGCTAGCACTCTTGAAAAATTGCAACAATATTTCTCCTTCATCCTTGTGTTACTCACGGCAAAAGGAAAAAAAATTGGGAGAGAAATGGCTCAAAGCCGTGAGGTAGGGAGAGAGAAGAGATGAAATTGTGTTGTTGTGTGTTGTATAATCTAATTACACAAAATGAAAGTCAAATACCAAAAATAATAAAAATGGTAAATGTCTTTCAATCCATCACAGAAGTGTGTTTCACATCACCACCTACCACTAACTTCCATCACATTAAAGTGATAAAGTTGACTAGTGATGTGATGCATGATGTGACATGTGGGCCCCACTTGATTCGAAATCCGAGTGGGCCCGAAAACACTCCCGGGATTAGGTTCGCTAATTCTGAATTAACGAATTTTCCGTTGCGACGTAATTAAATCAAATTTAATTAAATAATTATGCCTAGTAAAATTACTATTCACGTAGCTGGCGAATTAATTCTAAATTAACTCGTTCGCCCGAATTAAGGTCTAATTTAATTCCGCGTCGAAATCTAATTTATTTAATATATCGAATATATTATTTTATCGATTAATTCCAAATTAATCGTTCCCTCTCTTTAAATAATATATTATCCTAGGTAAAATATCTCCGTAATTAATCCTAGATTAATTTTCTCTCTCTAATAATTAATCCCAGATTAATTATGTCTGAGTCATACGTCATCGGTGAATCTTCGGGAAGCGACCCATGAGATCCCCGGATATGTTGGTAGTAAATCCGATCGTCGGACTATCCGAACACGTAAGTACTTAGTACTACATTTTTACCGATTTACAAGACATGGTTGGCTTCTAGCAAAGCACCGTGCCTACTCAATTCTCCAGAAATATTCTTAAAGGAATATATAATCTGCATCAGGTGTAGTATACATAGTATTGCGTATTGCGATCCAATTTCTGATGTCACGTCGTAGGCCTGGGGCTGGAATTGTGTCTGCCCTGTTGGACAATTATAACCCATAGCGTCACTATTTGTACAGATCACGGTGTTGTTGTTACAAATTAACTATGTGACAAAAGAGATTGCTCTCTCTATCATTTGTGATTAGATCACTAAGATACAAAATGATAGGAGGTCCTTATGATTTGTTCATGGATTGAGAATGATATGAGACAGTATCAATCCACGAAGGATAAATCTTTAATTTATCCCTAGTCAGAGTATTATTGAGATTGGACATCGATAAATACGTAAAAGACTAGTATTACACTTGTGCGCGTTGTGAGGCACGACGACATAGTTCTCATATATTTGGGTATAGGATACTCATGCAAGTGTAATAGGAGGTGTGTTTTACCGATGGTACGGGAAACAGCTTCGCTCTGGATAGACCCTCTCAGAATTCCATTGGTAGTATGACTATGTGTATGGAAGTCCGAAATCAGGGTAGGTGTATTTGGTCTTAACCTGAGACTTGCACCGCTAATACTTGCGACAATCAATATACTTTGGTTGCGGTCGTCCAGGGCTTTAACAGGTTTTTGTGTGCCGTTTTGCTGGGTATATTTAGCATCGTAGTGTGTTGGGTGTGATGTCAAGATGGAAGTGTCACTCCAGTCATATGCAGATGATGATCGTGCAGGGATACAGAACTGGTTCTCTAAAAAGGTTGCAACCGTTGGGTTAATATGACTTGGTCATGATTTTCCGATAATAAAGAGACTAGTTGCTCGTTATCCGATGTATGCTTCGTACGGGGAAGAAACTGTAAAAGCCCCAGGCCTTGCATGTGATCATCCGATACTGGATAGAAATACGCAATACCACATATACTACGCCTGATATAGATCTTTAATTATTGTAAGGATATTTCTGGAGAATGCGATGGCATGGCGCTTTGCTAGAAGCCAACATTGTCTTGTAAATCGGTACAACGTAGTACTAGGTACTTACGTGTTCGGATAGTCCGACGATCGTATTTTCTGCCAACATATCCGAGGATCTCATGGGTCGCTTCCTGAAGATTCACCGATGACGTATGACTCGTACTTTAATTAATCTAGGATTAATTAATGAGAGAGAAAATTAATCTAGGATTAATTACGGAGATATTTTATCTGGGATAAAATATCATTTTAAAGCGAGGATAACGATTAATTTGGAATTAATCGATAAAATAATATATTAGATATATTATACGAAATTGGATTTCGACGCAGAATTAAAAATTAGATTTTAATTCGGGCGAATGAATTTATTTAGAATTAATTCGTTAGCGATATGAATAGTGATTTCTCTAGGCGCGTAATCATTAATTGCGTCGCAACGGAAAATTCCTTAATTTGGAATTAGCGAACCCGAGCCCGGGATTGTTTTCGAGCGCATTCGCATTTCGAATTCGAGTGCGGCACGCAAGTCAAATCAAGCGTCAAATCGCTAGTCGCATCAAGCATCAAATCATTAGTCACTTTGAGTGATGTGACAACTTGTCACTTGATTTGATTGATTGATGTGAGTTGATGGAAGTTGATGGAAAGCATTTGATGGATTTGAAAGACATTTATCATTATTTTATTAATGATTTTTGACTTTCAAATAATTGTATTTGATACACTTTTCTTCTAACAACTCACACAACTTTCTCTCATCATCTCTTCTTCATTTACACGCCCAAGGGGCTGTTCTTCACTGGTTTTTCTGGGCAAAACCGAAAGTGAAGGGAAGAAAAAAAGTCATGATTTTGTGGCAAAATCGGGAGTGCTAGCACACTACGAAGTCATGCGAAGGTGATAGGGAAGTCCACTCATGAGCTTGGAATCATCTCACAAAGCTTGGAGATTTCATGGAGGAAGATGAAGACAGAAAATGGTGATGACAGAAACTGAACTGCCGTGAGCTGCAGTGAGCAGAAACCGAGTTTTGTTCTTTGCTGCATCGCTCAACCGATCGATGTAAGTATTTCGCAACTCCCTCATTTGTATTCGCACTTATTTCTTGCTTGTATTCGATCATTGGGGCCGTAGAAACTCCAACAATGGTATCAGAGCTAGGTTGAAAAGCATGAAATTTGATTAGGGCTTCAATTTTGGGTAAAATATTTTTGAGCATGATTTGAATAAATTGGATGTTTGAGTATGCTTAATACTGTTTAATTGAGGATTGATTGGATCAATTTGTTTTAATGTTGTTTGGAATAATTTTCCCCAATTTTTCTTGCTTGGCCGAGAGGTGTAGTGCCCTAATTTGTCTTGGAATTTTGATTTTTTGATCATTGGATGTGTTGGAAATCAATTGGGGATATTGATTTAATGTTGAATTTGATTTAATTGGATTGAATTTGAATTGGACATTAAATTACCCTATTACCGAGACTAAAGGAAGCATGAATGGGTTTGATTTTTGTTAAATTGCGTTGGACATGATTTAATGATGATAAGCATGATTAATTAGGCTAATTTGGTGTTTTGGAAATATTGATTTGGGTAATTAATTGTGTAATGCACTTTAGATAATTTAATTGGGAAATTTGGAATTTTTGGAATTAAATTATTTGGGCTAATTTTTTAAATTGGGCTTGTAATGTTGTTATTGGGCTTATTGGACTTGGTTGTACTAAGTTGGGTTTAGGAAAAATTGGTTGGATCCAATTGGGCCAAAACCGCTTCCATAAAGCCCAAATGCGACTAATGAACCTTTAAAGTTTAATTGGGCCTAATGGGCCTAAATTGATTTCTAGGCTTATGGAATAACTCCTTGATTGGACTTTGGTTATGGGTATGACCCGAGTTGACCAAAAGTCCACGCCTTAAGAAATTAATTAAAAGCCCATTGGACTTTAATTCATTTGACGTTGGACATTAATCGGGCTTTGAGACCCGTAACGATTAAATTTGGAATTTAAATCATAAAAGTTCATTAATAAAGTGTAATATTTAATTTTGAATTAAATATGTGAATTAGTATTAAATGCATATTAAATTAGATTTAATGTTGTAGTTTAATTTAATTCGAGAATTCATACTTTGAGTACTTATTCGCAAAAACGAGTTTGACTCGAGCAAAATCAAATCATTGTTTGAACATTGGATGATCACTAATTATCAGATTAATTAATTGGATTAGATTGATTGATAACATGCTTGTGTGAATACATGTTGCGATGCATGAATAATGTATATCGGATGGATATTAGATGGGTGGGGCAATTTTAGAAATTGTTGTAATAAATTGATTTATTAATTGGACCTGTTGCGTGTCCAGCCTTATTACCTCATTATTCTTGTGTATTCTCTTCTCACCTATTCCCCTCAATGTAAATGAGGTTTCTTTAGAAGTGTAGTGTAACAGGTAGAAGTAATACATGTGCTAGCGGGAGAGAGAAAGGTAGATATTTGATCTAGGATCAATGTGTAAAATATCCATCCGCATATCATTATTACTTTATCATATACGCTTTATTGTGTTTAGAATGCATGTTTAAGGGTGTATGATGACGAGACCTTAACAAAGATAATAAATTGGTTGCCAATTTGCACTCGAAAAACCTCTCACAATATTAAGCGTTTTTCCTTCCATTGAGTGATTCTTACTCAAGATATGAGACTGGCATTGGCTTGTTGGCCAAAGTCAAGGCCTTTGTCCGTCGAGGATTGTTTGAATCACGAGAGCTTTGTTCCATATCAGTGTCTGTCCAAGTTGTGATTTGTTGGCCAAAGTCAAGATCACTTATTGTCCATCGACATTGATTATGAAGCTCCATGGTTAATGGGTCGCGCTTGACTGGGATCACTAAGTTTATGTGCCAAAGCCAAGGCTTAGTTGATTCAGAGAAAAAGGTTAGGCAATATATTGGATATATTAGCATATATAAGATATATGTTTCGGACTTGGATGTCCCCCTACCGGATCTAGGAATTGGATTGGATCCAATCGATCTTAGAGATCTACCTAGTTAATTATCATACAATTTGTTGGCCAAAGTCAAGATTGTTTGATATTTAACGGGATCCTAGCCCACTAGGAAACACGGTTTCCCGAGTACTCGACAGAGGTTAGAGGCTCATCGAAAAATAGTGGGAGGCAAGAGTTGAATTTGCAATATTTGTTTAATTACTTGCCATAATACGCGTGTTGAGTTTCAATCAAGTCCCAAGGATCATAAATCATGCATAAACGAGTTGAATACACATCAAGGAGGTGCGGAATAACTCACATTGATCGGTAGAGATGCAACGAAGATGGACCACGAACTGCTCTCCCTTGCTCGGCAGTGAGCTACGCATGGTAGGGGCTGCACGGTGGTGACTGGTTCGGCTTCTCCAAGATTCGGCCATTGATGACACCATTGAAGCTCCAAGCTTCAAGCTTCCAAGCTCACGAACTCACTTCCCTATCACTTTGTATCACTCATGGTGTGCTAGCACTAAGTCTTCTTCCTTGCTTCCCTTTTATTCGGTCAAACAGAAATTTTGAGAAGATGAAACGGTTCCAAACCGTGAAGGAGAAGAAGAAGAAAAGAGAGGGAAAATGGTTTTCACAAGAAACCGTAAAAAAAGAGAGAGAGAGAATGAATTAGAAAAAGAAAAAAATGTAAAAGGTTTATTTATATTTTCCAAAATTAAATAAGTCATTTTCCATTTTCAATTTCAAAAAGCAAAGCATTTAATGCTTCCTTTCATCTCACATCAACTCACATCAATCACTCAAATGTCACATCACTCAAAGTGACATGTGATTTGACGCTTGATGTGACTTGCGATTTGACGCTTGATTTGACTTGCGTGCCGCACTCGAATTCGAAATGCGAATGCGCTCGCAAACAATCCCGGGCTCGGGTTCGCTAATTCCAAATTAACGAATTTTCCGTTGCGTCGTAATTAAATGATCACGCATATCGAAATCACTATTCACGTCGCTAACGAATTAATTCTAAATTAATTTGTTCGCCCGAATTAAAATCTAATTTCAATTCCGCGTCGAAATCTAATTTCGTTATAATATATCGAATATATTAATTTATCGATTAATTCCAAATT
>SKCR01002998.1:0-17746 GCA_019454045.1 Zanthoxylum bungeanum | reverse complement strand
TTATGACTAGGTCATGTTTATCCGATTATAGAGACTAGTTATGAGAGATTTGATATGTGCTTCGTACAGGGCAGACACATTTCCAGCCCCAGGCCTTGCACGTGACATCCGATGCTGGATCGAAATACACAATACTACGTATACTACGCCTGATATAGATCGCATATTCCGGTAAGAATATTTTCTGGAGAATTGGGTAGGCATGGTGCTTTGCTAGAAGTCAACCATGTCTTGTAAATCAGTAAAAACGTAGTACTAGGTACGTACGTGTTCGGATAGTCCGACGACCGGATTTACTGCCAACATATTCGGGGATCTCATGGGTCGCTTCCCGAAGATTCACCGATGACGTATGACTCGCACTTTATTAATCTGGGATTAATTATAAGAGAGAGAAAATTAATCTGGGATTAATTACGGAGATATTTTATCTGGGATAAAATATCATTTAAATAGAGAATACAATAATTTGGAACTGATCGATAAAAATAATATATTTGATATATTATACGAAATTGGATTTCGACGCGGAATTGAAATTATTTTTAATTCGGGCGAACGAGTTAATTTAGAATTAATTCGTTAGCGACGTGAATAGTAATTTTGCTAGGCATAATTATTTAATTAAATTAGATTTAATTACGTCACAACGGAAAATTTGTTAATTCGGAATTAGCGAACCCGAGCCCAGGAGTGTTTGCGGGCGCACTCGCATTGCGAATTCAGGTGCGGCCCACAAGTCACATCAAGCGTCAAATCACTAGTCACTTTGAGTGATGTGATACTTGTCATTTGAGTGATTGATGGAGTGGTTGTTGGCTTTAAAGCCTTTGACTTTTGGAAAGCAAAAATTTGGTAAATGAATTTTTGAAATTATTTTGTGTATAGATACACATTTTTTCCAACCACCAACACTTAACACATTTTTCCCCTCTCTCTCTTCACATCTCACGGTTTTGGAAACCCATTTTTTCCCTCCTCCCTCTCTCGGCTTTGAGGCCAAACATTCTTCTTTCTCTTGGCAAGGCCGAGATTTACAAGGATGAAGATGGTGATTTTTGTGGCAAAAATCACCAAGAGCTATAACTCAAAAGAGGACATACAAAGGTGATAGGGAATCTTTTTCATGAGCATGGAATCACCAAATAAAGCTTGGAGCTTGAAGACACTCTTGGAGCACACTTGGAGGTGATGGCCGAAAATTTGGATGAGCAAAAACTGCCCACTGCCGAGAGCACCTTGCAGGAGAGCTTGAAGTTTTTGTGTTCATCGCATCGCTCAACCGATCATTGTAAGTATTCTGCAACTTCTTTGAGTATTCGCACGTGTGTTTCATTGCTTGATTTGATCCTTGGGACCTTATAGAAACCCAACAATGGTATCTTGAGCCATTTTGAGCATGAAACTTGAATTAGGGTAAAATTGGGTAAATTGAATTTGAGCATGTTTGAGTGAAATTAATTGTTTGAACATGCTTGTAAATGAATGACTTGGAGTAATTTGTGATCAATTTTGTGAAAATTGGATTGGATTATTTTTCCCCAAAATTCTAGGCTTGGCCGAGAGGTATATGTGCCCTAAGTCTTGGTATTTTTTGTGTTTTTGATCATTGGATGAGTTGGAAAACATGGGTTATGTTGATTGTGGATTAATTGGATTGAAACCGAATCGGACAAATAAACCCCAAAATGCCGAGACTATAAGCAGAAAATGACTTGATTTTTTATTCAAATGTGTTGGACATATGTTGATGAAAATGAGCATAATTAATTGTACAAATTTGTGTTTTGGAAATGTTAATTTGGGTAATAATTATGGCATACTCTTAGGTTAATTAAGTTATGAAATTTGGAATTTTGTGATTTAATTAATTGGGCTTATTTTGGAATTGGGCCTTAAAAGTTGTAATTGTGCTTAATGGGCTTGGTTGTACCAAGTTAGGTTTAGGGTAAATTGGTTGGATCCAATTGGGCCCAAAACCATATCCATAAAGTCCAATTATGACTTAATGGACCTTTAATATTTTAATTGGGCCTAATGGGCCTAAATTGGTTTCTTGGCAAATAAGGGTGATTCCTTAAATAGGCTTTGGTATTTGGGTTTGACCCATATTGACCAAAAGTCCATGCCTTAAGAAATTACTAAAAGCCCATTGGACTTTAAATTAAAGACATTGGATATTAATCGGGCTTTGAGACCCGTAACGATTAGATTTAGAATTTAAGTCGTAAATGTACTTTAAAAAGTGTAATATTTAATTTGGAATTAAATACATGAATTAGTATTAAATACAAATTAAATTGGATTTAATGTTGTAGTTTAATTTAATTCAAGAATCCGTACTTTGAGTACTTATTCGCAAAACGAGTTTGACTCGCGCAAAATCAAATCGTTGTTTGAACATTAGATGGTCATTAATATTCAGATTAATTAATTGGATTAGATTGATTGATAGCATGCTTTTGTGAATACATGGTTGCGATGTATGAATAATGTATATCAGATGGATATTAATGGGTGAGGGCAATTTTGGAAATTATTGTAATAAATTAGAATTTATTAATTGGACCTGCGTGTCCAGCCTATTACCTCCTTACTCTTTGTACTTATCTTCTCACTTATTCCCCTCAATGTAAATGAGGTTTCTTTAGAAGTGTTATGTATCGGGTAGAAGTAATACGTGTGCTAGCGGGAGAGAGGAAAGGGAGAGATTTGTTCTAGGAACAATGTGTTAAGTATCCATCCGCATATCATTATTATATTTATTTATTTATATGCGCCTTATTATGTGTTTAGAATGCATGTTTAAGGGTGTATGATGATGAGACCTTAACAAAGATAATTAATTGGTTGCCAATTACGCGAAAAACCCTCAACATCATATTAAGCGTTGTTTTCCTTCCATTGAGTCATTCTTACTCAAGATCCAAGACTGGCATTGGTTTGTTGGCCAAAGTCAAGGCCTTTGTCCGTCGAGGATGTGTTTGAATCATAAAGGCTTTGTTTCATATCGGTGTCTTGTCCAAGTTGTGATTTGTTGGCCAAAGTCAATATCACTTCTTGTCCATCGACATTGATTACGAAGCTTTCCAAGGTCAATGGGTTCCGCTTAACTGGGATCACTAAGTTTGTTGTGCCAAAGCCAAGGCTTAATTGATTAAGAGGAAAAAGTTTAGGAAATATATTGGATATATTGGCATATATAAGATATATGTTTCGGACTTGGATGTCCACCTACTGGATATAGGAATTGGATGGGATCCAATTGATCTTAGAGATCTACCTAGTTAACTATCATACAATTTGTTGGCCAAAGTCAAGATTGTGTGTTATTTAACGGGATCCTAGCCCACTAGGAAACAAGGTTTCCCGAGTACTCAACAGATGGTTAGAGGCTCGCCGAAAAATAGTGGGAGGCAAGTATTAAATTTGCAATATTCGTTTAGTTACTTGCCATACGCGCTCATTACAATTTTTTGTCAATATAAATTAATATATTAGTTGGACTAATATTTAATGTTGTTTTAACAAACAGTTGGACTGTATTCAAACTATTTCATTTATAGTTGATTATATAATTGGATTATAGTAATCAATATATTTGAATTAACCATTTCAATTAATAGTTGATTTTATAATTGGATTATAGTAATCAATATAATTGAATTTAATCAATTGAATTATGGTTGATTATATAGTTAGACTATAGTAATCATTATAATGAATAGTACCTAAAATCGTTGATTACATAGTTGGACTATTAGAATCAAGATAAATGAAAGATTAGTGTTTAAAACATAATCCTGGGTTAAAATGTATTTAAACGACTTTAATTTTCAAATTGGGAATAAAATCTCAGGATAATCCTGAGTGACCGAGAAGTTACTTTATTTGATATAGTGACATCTCGAGCCTAAGCCTGGAGTTAAGTAAATAGTAGAGCATGATCTTTGGAAGATTCATGTGATGATAACTTTAGTGCTTAATCCATTAAGCTTGCCAAATAGACTCCTTAATTTCTTAGTCAGAACTAAGGATTAGATCCTTATAATATGATAATGAAATTGAAGGATCTTCATAGATCTATTTTAGATCTTAGAAGTACTAAATTGCAATAGTAAACTCTTGGAGAGTTAATGGCTATACTCAAGGAGACAAAGCCAGAGTTTGCAATAAGGCAAGAAGTGCAAGGCGCATCTTACTTCGAAATCCAGAAGGCCACGGCTTGGCCAAAGGCTTCTGGAGTGTGAAAAGGGGCAAAAGAAAAATCATTATAATCTTCTGGGAAGACAAAGGACATATCCCAAGATGTCTACCTAAATTGTGGCAAACGGGGTAACTGGAAGCGTGACTGCCGTATGGACAAGGCATACATGAAGGAAGTGAAGAAGGGGCAAGGTTCCGACTTCAAATATATTTGTCATAAACATGTTCGCTACTAGTATTAAAATTGGATTTTAGATACTAGATGTGGTACATAAATATGTACTGATGTACAAAATCTGCTGAGAGCATGATGCTGACTTCAAGTTGAGATTTATCTGCGAATAGAAAACGGGACAATAGTCGTTATTTTAACCGTAGAGACCTAAGTTTAGGAACAACCCTTCGGGTGTGTACTTAAATTAGAAAACTGTTACAGTGTAACTAGTTTGACTAGAAATATTATCTCCATATCATAGTATAATCTGTTGCGGATATACCTTTATATTCTAGAACACTAAAGTGTTTTATTATATAAAGATGATATTGAGATAAACACATTAGATGTGAACAACAGTATTTATATTTTGAATATAAATGAATCTCAAACGTATAACATGACAAACAAATAGCTCAAACTGATTTAATCAGATGAGACTTATTTGTGGCATTGTTGTCTGTGACACAATTAACAAGACTCGTATATCCACACTTTTGAAGAGTGGATACTAGGACGGATTTGATTCTATTCAAATAAAGTCTATGAATCTAGTTTATTGGGCAAAGTGCCTAAAACACCTTTTACTTGGTAAAAGTGCAAATGCCATCGATTTGTTAGCCCTTGTTCATAGTAACATAAGTGGGCCCATATCTAGCTAGGCTAGAGGTGGATATGAATGTTTCGTGACCTTTACGGATGTGGCATCGCGTTATGGTTATGTGTTTCTTGAGAAACACGGATCGGAAACTTTTGATGAATTCAAAGAGTTTCGACACGAAGTAGACAAACAGATCGGCTAAAGTATTAAACATCATCACGGTTAGACCTTGATGAAAGTACTTAAGCAATAAGTTTCTCATATACTTGTAATAGTATAGTATTCTTTCAATGAGGACTCCTCCCGGAACACTTCCGTTTGACGGTGTGTCTGAACTGAGAAACCAAATTTTATTAGACATGATAAGGTTAATCATGAGTCGCTCTGAGCTACCATTTCCTTCAACGGATACGCATTTAACAGTGCATAACTTATTTTGAATAAGGTTCCATAAAAATCTATTTGACAGACTTCATATTAGATATGAACAGGAAAGAAACCGGGTTTTCTCATTCTTGATGATTTGGGAATGCTAGGCATATGTTTGGATGATACCAAACCAGAACCCAAATCGGATAATTGCCTAAGTTGTAGGTTATCCTAGGGAAACCTAAGTATAGTACTTATACAACTCACTAGAGAACAATGTAATTGTTGCTCGCCATGCGGTTTTCCTAAGAGGAATACCTATATGCAGTGGTAAGTGGGAGGAAAGTAAAACTCGATGAAAATCGGAGTAATATTATTCAAGGCGTCGAATCCTTAATGGAACACAAATAGTTCATCAAGGATGAAACTATACCAATAATCTTCGAATACACAAGAACCGTGTAAGTCGGAAAGAGTCAGAAAACAACATGGGGTATGGGTTTCTGATCTAACCTCGTAAATATGTTAATCTTTTGAGGTATACCAACTGATTGCATACAAGGAAATGATACAAGGTATCGACTCCCAATTATGGCAAAGTGCCATAAAGTCCGATATGGATTCCATGTATACCAACTATGTTTAGATACTAGTTGATGTACCGCAAGGCATTGTGCCTATTGGTACTATATAAGTCTTCAAGGAAGACATACATGGATGGCAACATACTATCGTACAAAGCTAGGCTTGTAGCGAAAAGGTAGAGTTATCAACATTGTGTTGATTACGACGAAACCTTTTACGTGTTGCCATGGTAAATCCATTTGGATAATGCTTGCTAATGCTGCATGTTTCATTCATGAAATATGGCAGCTGAATGCCAAAACCGCTTTCCTTAAACGGAAACCTTTCGGAGGATGTTTACAACATCTTGACGGTTTTGTCGAACCATAACAAGCAAACTAGGTTTGCAGGTTATTCGATCCATGTTTGGATTGAAGCAAGCATTAGGTTCTTGGAATTGTCGTTTTGATGTAATCATAATAGTTTATGATT
This sequence comes from Zanthoxylum bungeanum, assembly GCA_019454045.1. Classification (NCBI taxonomy): domain Eukaryota; kingdom Viridiplantae; phylum Streptophyta; class Magnoliopsida; order Sapindales; family Rutaceae; genus Zanthoxylum; species Zanthoxylum bungeanum. The sequence continues at coordinate 11,300 of SKCR01002998.1, read as the reverse complement.
TAATTCAAAACGAAATAATTCTTGTGTATATAAGGAGGTTAGTGGGAGCGCACTGACAGTGAATGTCCTGAATAATGAGTATATATCATTTCTTGGAAATGATATTCCCATAAAATAATCTGTGAAAGCTTGGCTTTCATGATAACGACTATAAGTCGTAACAAAGGTACTATACAATAGTAGAATGGAACAGGGAAATGGAAATCTTCCAAGCAAGATACTGTTACCGAATAAACAACAAATGCGGGTTATTGCTACAGCTGAGGCAGCAATAGAAGCCATTTGGGTCGATAACAAATCTAATTAGATTAGATATAGTTCTGTTAGCAGCTGAGCTAGGCATCAGCACATGCTAAAGAATTAATAGTCTCATCAACGATCCAGATAAATACTTGGATATTCATCTTATTCGTTCAGATCATACATCGTGGTGATGTGATGATCGAATTAATTGCATCAGATGATAATCATGCAAATCCGCTGACGAAAACCTTTTCTCAGCAGTTTGAGGCAACCGTATATAGTTCGGGTGTCAAGCACTCGAGTGACTGGCTATAGACCAAGTGGGACAGTGTTGGACAATTATGACCCATAGCATCACTATTTATACAGATCACGGTGTTGTTGTACAAATTAATTATGTGACAAAAGAGATTGCATTCTTATCATTTGTGATTAGATCACCTAGATGTATAAATGATAGGAGGTCCCTGTGATTTGTTCCTGGACTGAGAATGATATGAGACAGTATCAGTCCATGAAGAATAAATCATTAAATATCCCTAGTCAGAGTATTATCGAGATTGGACATCGATAAATACGTAAAAGACTAGTATTACACTTGTGCGCATTGTGAGGGCACAACGACATAGTTCTCATATATTTGTGTATAGGATACTCATGCAAGTGTAATAGGAGGTTGTGTTTTACCGATGGTATGGGAAACAGCTTCGCTCTGGATAGACCCCTACGGAATCCCATTGGTAGTATGACTATGTGTCTATGGGAGTCTGCAATCAGGGTAGGTGTATTTGGTCTTAACCTGAGACTTGCACCGCTAATACTTACGACAATCAATATACTTTGGTTGAGGTCATCCAGGGCTTTAACAGGTTCTGTGTACGCCAATGTTGGGTATATTGAGAATCGTAGTGTGTTGGGTGTGATGTTAAGACGGAAGTATCACTCCAGTCATATGGAGATGATGGTCACATAGGATACGAAACTCGTTCTCTTAAATGCTCGAGCTATCGGGATATTGTGACTAGGTCATGTATATCCGATTATAGAGACTAGTTGCCAGACATCTGATATGTGCTTCGTACGGGGCAGACACAATTCCAGCCCCAGGCCTATCACGTGAACATCCGATACTGGATCGACATACACAATACTACGGTATACTACGCTTGATATAGATCACATATTCCTATAAGGATATTTCTGGAGAATTGGGTAGGCATGGCGCTTTGCTAGAAGCCACCTTGTCTTGTAAATTGGTATAAAAATAGTACGAGGTACTTACCTGTTCGGATAGTCGACGACCGAATTTACTGCCAACATATCCGGGGATCTCATGGGTCGCTTCCCGAAGATTCACTGATGACGTATGACTCGTACTTTAATTAATCTAGGATTAATTAGAAGAGAGAGAAAATTAATCTGGGATTAATTACGGATATATTTTATCTGGGATAAAATATTAATTAAAGAGAGAGAACAATTAATTTGGAATTAATCGATAAAATAATATATTCGATATATTATGCGAAATTTGATTTCGACGCGGAATTAAAATTAGATTTTAATTCGGGCGAACGAATTAATTTAGAATTAATTCATTAGCGACGTGAATAGTGATTTCGCTAGGCGTAATCGTTTAATTGCGTCGCAACGGAAAATTCGTTAATTTGGAATTAGCGAACCCGAGCCCGGGATTGTTTGCGAGCTCATTCGCATTTTGAATTCGAGTGCGGAACGCAAGTCAAATCAAGCGTCAAATCGCTAGTCACATCAAGCGTCAAATCCATGTCACTTTGCGTGATGTGACAACATGAGTGATTGATTGATGTGGTAGTTGAAAGCATTAATTATGCTTTTTGCTTTTGAATTTTTTGGTTTTGAAAATTGGTAAATGGTTTTATTATTTTTGGAAAATATAAAACCCATTTACACTTTTCATTTTCTCTCTCCCATTTTTCGGTATTACCTCTTCCCTCATCTCTCTCCCTTACGGTCTAAGAGACCCATTTCTTCTTCTTCCATCTCTGTTTCTGCCGAGTAAAAGGAGAAGCAAGAAGTTGTTTTGTTGCAAAACAAAGGTGCTAGCACACACCATGAGTCATCCTAAGGTGTTAGGGCAGCCATTTCGTGAGCATGGAACCATTTTGGAAGCTTAAAGCTTCAATGGTGTCTACCATAGCCGAATCTTCAAGCAGCAAAATCGAGCAGTCCACTGCAAGGAGAAGCTACTGCCGTGACATTTGAGGAAGCTTGAAGGCTTGGGTTCTTCGTCGCATCCAATCCGTTCATTGTGAGTATATTTCGCACCTCCTTTGATGTGTATTCATGCGTTTTGTGCTTGATTTCATGATCTTGGGACCTAATCTAGAAACCAACATCTTCTGGGTATATTGAGAATCGTAGTGTATTGGGTGTGATGTCAAGATGGAAGTATCACTCCAGTCATAGTGGAGATGATGATCACGTTGGATACGAAACTGGTGCTCTTTTATGCTACAGCTATCGGGATATTATGACTAGGTCATGTTTATCCGATTATAGAGACTAGTTACCAGAGATCTGATATGTGCTTCGTACGGGGCAGACATATTTCCATCCACAGGCCTTGCACGTGACATCCGATGCTGGATCGAAATACACAATACTACGTATACTACGCCTTATATAGATTGCATATTCCAGTAAGAATATTTCTGGAGAATTGGGTAGGCATGGTGCTTTGCTAGAAGCCAACCATGTCTTGTAAATCAGTAAAAACGTAGTACTAGGTACATACGTGTTCGGATAGACCGACGACCGGATTTACTGCCAACATATCCGGGGAGCTCATGGGTCGCTTCCCGAAGATTCATCGATGACGTATGACTCGCACTTTATTAATCTGAGATTAAATATAAGAGAGAGAAAACTAATCTATGATTAATTACGGAGATATTTTATCTGGGATAAAATATCATTTAAAGAGAGAATACGATTAAATTGGAATTAATCGATAAATATAATATATTCGATATATTATACGAAATTGGATTTCGACGCGGAATTGAAATTAGATTTTAATTCGGGCGAACGAGTTAATTTAGAATTAATTCGTTAGCGACGTGAATAGTAATTTTGCTATGCATAATTATTTAATTAAATTAGATTTAATTACGCCGCACGGAAAATTCGTTAATTCGGAATTAGCGAACCCGAGCCCGGGAGTGTTTGCAGGCGCACTCGCATTGCGAATTTAGGTACGGCCCACAAGTCACATCAAGCGTCAAATCACTAGTCACTTTGAGTGATGTGACAACTTGTCATTTGAGTGATTGATGGGAGTGGTTGTTGGCTTTAAAGCCTTTGACTTTTGGAAAGCAAAAATTTGGTAAATGAATTTTTGAAATTCATTTTGTGTATTAGATACACATTTTTTCCAACCACCAACACTTAACACATTTTTCCTCTCTCTCTCTTCACATCTCACGATTTTGGAAACCCATTTTTTCAATCCTCCCTCTCTCGGCTTTGAGGCCAGACATTCTTCTTTCTCTTGGCAAGGCCGAGATTTACAAGGATGAAGATGGTGATTTTTGTGGCAAAAATCACCAAGAGCTAGCACTCAAAAGAGGACATACAAAGGTGATAGGGAATCTTTTTTATGAGCATGGAATCACCAAATAAAGCTTGGAGCTTGAAGACACTCTTGGAGCACACTTGGAGGTGATGGCCGAAAATTTGGAGGAGCAAAAACTGCCCACTACCGAGAGCACCTTGGAGGAGAGCTTGAAGTTTTTATGTTCATCGCATCGCTCAACCGATCATTGTAAGTATTCCACTACTTCTTTGAGTATTCGCACATGTGTTTCATTGCTTGATTTGATCCTTGGGACCTTATAGAAACCCAACAGTTTGATCAACTCGATAGAATATGTAAGTTTCCCGTAAAAGTGGGTTTTCACGTAGAATGATATGTTTTGATTTTAGCGATAGTTATGAGTTATATATGATATGAAAAACATAATTAGATAAATCTAGGAAGGTTTGGAGGGTTCGGAATCCTTCCGTTGAGTTTGCGGAAATGTTTTCGGAAGATTTTCCAAAACACGTAAACCGAGAATTTAAGTTAACAGACCATTTGGAATAGTTTATAACGATGTTTTAAGGTTACTAAAACTGAAAGTATTGAAAATGGACTTGATTTGGTTATACCGGAAAGATATGAGATTTTATCGTAGTTTAGTCGAGAACTCCGTAAGTTATGATTCTGACGGCTTTTCGCTATTTATTTTGGCAGACTGACTAGAACCTGGAGTGCTCTCAAAGCCAGGTAAGTAACTCATGCAATGAGAGCTTAATGGGTGATTTCTTGTTTTGAATATACATATATACGGGTATAGATGTTTGATATGTTATGTTAACCATAAGATAATTAAGAAGTAGTTTGAGAAGGAGTTCAAGGTTATGTGTAGTTAAGTGAAACGACCATCGCAGGTATGACTTTTGTTATTATCATGATACGAGTAAGAGGTTTAATGATATTAATGTCTGTACGTATGTATTGACGTGTTTGATAAGCTTAATGTCTATGTGTATGTATGAATGTACATAAAGGTATGAATGTATAACAATATGAAAATGTGTAAGTATATGAGTATGTATTCGTATATGCATATGATATTAAGATATGTATAGGTCAAATATGTTTATTTGGTAAAGATAATGTATTAAAATTTTCTAGATAGAAATTCCGAAAATGAATATGATCGAACGTTAAATGAATAGATATGAGGACTGTATTGGATATGAGATTTGATTTCGTAATGAGGTGTATATTCGTAAGTTTGAAGTATATGTATGTATATGAGTATTTGAATGATGTTTGGATTGTTTGTCGTGTATGTGATTGTTTATGAGAAATCATTTTGATGAGTTTATGTTATATGGTGTGTGACCCTGTTTGTATGTTTGATTTGATGATGTGATCTTTGATGTATTGATTGTTATGTGTGCTTCTTAGTTGATTGTGTGATGACTGTAGATATGTCTGAGTGTGTGTATGTGTGTGATGGAACTTGTGATATGTATGGGTTATGTATGCTTATGTGAGATGAATGGATGATTTGAAACCGATGTAAATATCAGAGGTTATAAAGCGTGTTTGCTAAGTTGTATTGATATGTACGCATGTGTGTAAGGGTTCTGAAATTGTATTTGCATGTATATAAAAGAAGTGTGCTACGGTATGTGTGAATGTATGTGAAACCCAAGTGTTAAGCTATTGTAAGGTTATCGTGGATTAAAGAAGGTTAGAAAAATATTGGGTTGATATTGAAGAAATAGGTTTTAGTATTACAGATAGTTTGTAACTGAACAGAAGAAAGTTTGTTAGATTTACTGATTGATGATATTTCAAAATATTTAATGTGATAAGTATTAAATTGTGACTTCATGTTTCAATCGATTGAATGGTTTTGATGTTATGTGATGTACTTTTTGATTTCGAATCCATGTTTCATGTGCTTTGAATCTCTAGCCACTACGTTGACAATATGTAAATATTAAAATTTGATATTGGTAAAGTATAAAGGATAATAGAATATTGATAATTAAGACTTGTAATAACTTGAAAACTCTAAAAAATTTCTAGTGTGATTAATTTGTTTGTTTTGTTTGTAATGTTTGCATGGTTACTCATTGAGTTTTTATAACTCACACCAACCAGTTTGCTAGTTTTGTAGGTTGGCTTCCAGATTGGTCAACCATGACAACTTTGGAAGTCATACTCGAGACGCAGAACACCCAAGCAGCAGTCACCCTCGCAAGTGTCATGGGAGAAGTTATAAAGGTTTAAGAAGTCTATGATATTTTGGTTATGTTTTGTTAGTCGTGTTGAGAACGTGGTTTGTATATATTAAGTAAATGTTTTGATTGATGATGATGTTGATGATGATGTGGGCGAGCCCTTAGGATATGATTCTGATGAGACTTCTGTGGACATGAGGTCCTTTTATTGTTTGAAGACTTCTTAGTTTCCTTTTGATGATGGACTGTGATCCAGGTCGTCCAGTTTTAGGATACATATGCCGAATTTTCGGTAAATTCATAGGCTTATGGAGATGGGTCAATCATGTCTCCTGCCGGTAGCATCCTGCCTCTGGTGGGGTTTACACATATAGACCTTTTAGTCATTTCCTAATTAATGTGTATTTGTATTTAATATATTATTTTATTAAATACACATTAATTAATTGTCAAATTATGATATTTGACATATATTATGTAATATATGTATTTGGATTATTTAAAGTAAATATAATACATATATTTAGATGTTTGTATTTAAATAATTATTAATTATTTAATGTTAAATAATTAAAGTAATTGAAATAAAAATATCTAAAGTTATGATTAAGTTAGGAAATGGAATAATATGATTGGTTATCTTATTGTAATACATTTAAAGTTGTATTGTACAATTTGAACAAGTAAACTAATTCTTATTTAATTAATAAAATTTAAATAAAAAATCTAGATATTTATTCCGTAAATTTCGTCCATCAAGGGGGAGTATCTATTGTTTTGTTTCATTTTTCTTTCATTAGGTTAAGGCTCCAAAATACACAAATCAAAATACTTTAGAGAAAAAAGAAAGTGCTAAAGAAAAACAAAGAAAATCTTGAAGATTTGTAAGTATTTTCAACTTTTCTTTAAATAGAAAAATGTTTATATTATTCTAAGCTACAATATATGATGTCTGCAAGTTTTTCTACTCTCTTGTTTTTATGTTGAGAAGTTTGGGAGCTTGAATGATGTATGTAAGCATGTTTATAATTAAAGCTTGTAATGTGTTAGTAAGCTCTCTTTTGATCATTAGATAATCTTGTTGCCATTATAGAGTTGTTTTGCCACTCATTGATGACCTAAAATTGTTCTTGAAGTTTTTCAAAGTAGTGAGACTTGTTTGGTGTTGTAGAGATTAGATTCAAGTGTTGGATTTGGTTAATTTTATTAATGAGATTAATTTGAAAAATTAGTTTTCATACCTCATCCAAAATTGGGGCTTTTCCTATATGTGTTGTATAATGATGTATATAAGATATACAAATCATTTGGTGTTGATTGGAAATCATCTAAAGTTGTTTTGAACAAATTTGGACCAAAATGCACAAAATTATAATTGTTGGGTGTTCTCGGCATATCAAGAATTTTGGGTTTTTTGTTGTGAGTTTATATTTTGATGTTTATGATATGTATAATTCATTTTAGTAGTGATTTGAAATCACTTAAATTTCTATTTGACAAATTAGGACTAAAATTATCAAAATGCAAACCTTTGGGGGTCTTACGACAATTTGGAAAAAATATGATTTGTGGGTAAAAAATAATCAGTTCTTAGATTGATTAATTAGAATAAATAAGTTTATTTTAATTTCCCAAGAAAAATTATTGAAATCAAAAAACTTATTTTTTCGTGTCCCCTACGTTACCCTGATATACTCCATAAAATCCCATATAAATGGTATTAGAGCGAGTCTGATTCTGAACACATGATATGATTATGCCTTTAAATTATTGTTTAATTTAATCTTTACATTTTTGTATGCATGTATTTATTTAATTGATTAAATAAAGTGAATAACATCTTTTGCTGAAATCTCTATTTCAAATAAAGTTTTATAATTAATATATATTTAATGCAATGTTTCTTAGTCCGTCTTGTAAATACGGTTTAATGGATAAATATTCTACAACTATATCCGAGAACATGCCAAAGCTGTGAGGATATAGCCGGTAGGATTTATCTAAATAGGATATATTTGTAATATTAGGTAATTCAAGCGAAAGTGGAATCCAGAACGTGCCAAAGCTGTCAGAGTGACGCAAGTATCTTGAATTTATCATTGACAAGTTTAACCTTGATACGATTTCTTATAAACGTGCTAAAACTGTCACAGCGAGAAACGATTAGGACCGGAACACATGAGTCACTGGTGAATGATTAACAATGAGTTGTACACCTAATGAATATACGTAAGCGAGAACGTGTCAAAGCTGTGAGCTGAAATATATTAATGGGGTCCATTTTTCACTATTTATTTAATTTGATAATTGCATGTAATGTATTCTATTTGGGGATTATAGTTTTGCGTGTAATAGTGGGAGATGCATTTTTAAATTAAAAATCCATGATCTATTTAATGCTTTTGATATTATATGAAACTGTTTTTGTCTGCTAACCGTTTATTCGCTATTTATGTGATAGATTTGCGGTGGTGGCTTCTTCGACAACCATTTTGCTCGTATATTGGCTACGAATAAGCTTAAAGGCGTTGGGAACTTTGCTGACTGGGATATGGATTTGAGGATAGTCCTCAGGTTCGAGAAGTTGGGATATGTATTGGAGGGTCTATTACCTCTTGCTATATCTGATGATGCATCACCAGAAGAGATTGAGACTTTCCAGAAATGGAAAGATGATGATTTAATGGTAAAATCATATATTCTCAGTTCTCTAGCTTCTGTACTGAAAATGAAATATTTTGAGATGCATGATGCATATAGCATGATGACACAACTCCGTGAATCATTCATGAACTAACAACAAGTCTTGGTTCACAGAGTAACAATGAAATTGTTCCATTCTAAACTTGATGAGGGACAGGCTGTGAGCACACATGTGCTTCATTTTATCGATCTGATCGAGCAAATGAGGCGCAATGATTTCCCTATCAATGATACTATGGGACGGAGTGTCATTCTTGGTTCGCTCCCGACATCGTATCGCCAGTTTGTTATGTACTTCAACATGAACGGGATTCACTACACTTATCGCGAGTTTCATAGGATGCTTCTTACAGCGGAGGAGGATTTGAAGAATAGAGTGACGACTCACCTTCCGAAAACCACTTCACTTTCTGCTTCTTCCCACTCCAAGTCGAAGGGGAAAAAGATGAAGGCTAAGAAGAAAAAGGGTTTTAATTTTCCTCCGTAGGCTAAGGTAACGAAGCCCAAGAGAGATTCTGAAGACAAGTGCCACCACTGCCAAAAGGCCGGACACTGGAAGAGGAACTGTCCTCACTACCTTGCCTAGATCAGTAATGAAAGAGCATCGACATCAGGTACTTTTATTTTTCATGTTATTGATATCTCCTTAGCTTGTGAAACTGTCACATCTAGTTTGATTTTAGATTCTGCTTGTCCGGTTCACATTTTCAATTCATTGCAGGTGTTGACGAAAAGTAGACAGCTGAAATCTTGAGAGATGCAGTTGCGGTTCGAGAGTGGTGACTCTCTGGATGCGATAGTAGTGGGCTTACGCGAGATTCATTTACCAAATGGGAGATTTTTTCTCCATGACTGTTATGTTTTATCGGGATGCGTAGCAAATATTATATCACTTTTGTATTAGATACAGAGGGATATCATGTAAATATTAAAAAATGTTCCTTGTATTTATATGATAGAAAAATTATTCAGATTATTGTTTGTCTAAATGAGCATTGTCATTATATTTTGCACATTTCTCGATCAAATAGATCGGTGACGTGATTGCCATCAAAGTGTGGAAGATGCCTCATATATCTGATGAGCGGAAAATATATCAATATTTACCGCCCCCTTAACTTAATATTTTTTTAGTTCTCGGGTTTGATGAACTTTTTGATGTGTTTTAGTTTATATTTGCAGATAAAATAATATCGGGTCTTAATGAAATCATTTAGGATGAAATATGGATCAAATAAAGGCAATTATTGGACTTGATATTTTAATTTGGGAGATTGGAAACTTGAAAGGGCGTTTTGACGAAGTGCAATTTTGGAAATTCCAGTTTTGTGCATCTGTCGTATTTTGGGCATAACTTTTTACTCAGATATCGGATTGAGCTAATTCAAGTGCCATATTAAATAAGACTCAAAGTTATACAACTTTTAAAGAGAAAATATATTTGAATTCTGATTATTTCATGACCGAAATTGATGAACCATCCAGAAGTGTGTGGAGTGTAATTATTAAAAGTCATTATCAATCATTTTCAAAGCAAAATATTAATTAATTAATAATTAATAAAAATTATCAAATCAACACCAAACAAGATAAGCAATTAGTGGAGCAATTATGAATTTGGTGGAGTAATTAGTGGGGAAATTAATAATGGATTTGGTGGAGAATTTGATGGATGATTTGATGGTGGCAAACTTTTGCCTATAAATACCAAGCCATTTCATTTGTAAAATTCATACTTTCTTCTAAGGAATTCCTTAAGAATACTAAGAAGATTGTATCTTGTTTGTTTATTTATAACTTTCAGTAATTAATTTTCATTTTCGCTCTTTCTTTTCTTTACTTTTCAGTTTTTTACTTTCCGCAATTTACTTTTACGAACAATACTTTTCTTTATTTAATTTTCACTTTTTACTTTTCAGTAATGAGGAGGTAACTCCCCTTTGCTGGGGTAAAAGGTAAAACTTTTATTACTAATATTTAGATTAATCTCCCTTAATTATAATATATAAACTAGTTAAAACCGGACTTAACGAGGATACCGCCATATTGGTCGGTTGGTAATTATTTAAATTGGTTTTAACCTGACTAAACTGGATACCGCCTGATTGGTCGGTTGGTAATTAATTATTATTTGACTTAATCTGGATACCGCCTATATGGCTGGTTGGTAATTATCATGCAAAGTTAATATATTATATTAAGGGAGATATCTAAAATAGAAGTAATAAAAGTGGATCCTTTTACCTCAGCATTTTCTTTTATTGTAATTTTACTTTATTTACTTTTCAGTAATTTACTTTTCAGCAATTTACTTTCAGCATTTACTTTTCAGAATTTAATTTTTAGTATTTTACTTTATGTCTTTTATTTTATTTAAGTTTTTACTACCTGTAAATATGTGTCGTAACTAAGCCAGTTATCTGGGGTTGTGATGAAATCCAATATCACCGGTTTATAAGGGGTTAAATTATAGTTTGGGTAATATAAAGGTTTATTTATTGAGTCTTAATCCTAATGCTTTTTAACTGGCCATTAATAAAAATTACTGGTAAATCTAAAATGAACTAGAC
>SKCR01002997.1:0-17220 GCA_019454045.1 Zanthoxylum bungeanum | reverse complement strand
CAAGGGTTTTAAAAGCCCTTGCCTCTTCAATTTCTCTAGCACCTTTTAGACAGGGGCCTTCCCAAGTTGGAAAACTGTCTGTTCCGGATAGCAGCAATTTCAGCAGAAACGGGCTTTGTTCCCGATGTTCCCCCAATGGGCCTCCTGTTTAGACCATAGAATTTTCTATTCTCGACCTCTTCTTCCTCAATATCCATGACAGTTTCCCTCAAATGCCGAAAGTCTGCAATCATGGAGGTCATCCTCCTCAACTTACAGTAAATGGAGGGCTTGGTGCCCTTGATAATCATCTTGATCTGATCCTTCTCCGAAGGCCTAGTCTGCATTTTCAATAATTGACCCCTCCACCGGTCCACATACTCCTTAAAATTCTCCTCCGCTTTCTGCTTAACATTCTCCAGATCACGAGAGTGACAAATCGATCTCCAAGTCAGTGACATATTGCTTCAGGAAAGCATCGGCCAACTCCCTCCAATCTTCTTTTACTTTCTTCTCCAAACTGTGGTACCATACCACGGGAGCTCCTTCAAGCGACATTCCAAACATTTTCTGTACCTGGCGCTGAGATAAGCCAACTGAACTCATGACTGATACAAACTGTCGGAGATGCACCCTCGGATCCCCATTCCCGTTGAACTTAGCCATATCTGGCATCTTGAACTGTGCAGACAACTGTTCCTCAAAAGTCAATGTGTCATAATCCAGCAAATCTTCATTCTTACCCCACATCTTGCGGGTAACTGACTCAACCTGATCCCGAAGTTTCTGTAACTCTGTCTGAGACCCAGATACTCTGCCTGCTGCATACTCTGCCATATCATCATCAAAAGCGGGGATATCATCCCCCAATCTGTTCGGAGATTCCTCTTGCCTTACATCCCAGAATGAACCCCGGCACGAGACCCAGCTATACCAGCCATAGCAGTAGTCAAAGCCTGCAACTGTTCAGTGATCTTGGCGAGACCATTCTCTAACTGATCCATACGGGACACCTCATTATCGGATTCACTCATACTTGTTCTTTTAGTGAGCCTTGTCCCTTCTCTAACCCAAACGGTATCTATGTTGTCTTTTGAGACATAGACGGTGTTAACATGATATATGTATGCATGAGGTGCATGAGATGCATGTAACATATAACATACTAAATAAAATTTCAAAACAAATCGGCCTATTATCATTTTAGAAGCTTTTGGGACAACTGTCATAAGGGTGAACCCGCCCCAGTTTAAATGGCCCAACGAGTTCATGTCTTATGGCAAAGAGCCCAACTAAATCCAAATGATAATAATCCGACGAAAACAAGCACAAGGTGGCCCACCAACACTTAGACGCCTTTGGCCCAATAGTCATGGAATACTCCTTGTCCCAGTTTAAATGGCCCAATAAGCCCCATCCCATGACAGATGGTCCAAATGGATCCAAACGATGATGTTCCCAAACATAAGCATAGAAGGGAGATAATGCAAAACATAATGATTTTTTCATAATGGCCCATCAATATTTCAGAAGCCTTGGGCCTAATAGTCATACAGTACGAACTTGCCCCAGTTTAAATGGCCCAGCAAGCCCGCATTTCTGACAATAGTCCAACTGCATCCAAATGAGGATGGTCCATAAGTACATTCTCAAGGGAATAATTGTTACTTTAACCATACAAACCAGTCTATGGGTGGATTTGCAAGAGTATGGACAAAGGCTCTCACTGGCGAAGGATAGCCCACAACTAGGTCTCCCCACCCAAGGGTTCAAGCGACCAAGTGAGCGTATCCCTTTTTATACACTAAGGTACGTGACAATGAGCTATGGTGTGTGACGGACTGTCAAATGGATTTCCCGTTGGAGATTCCCCAGAGGGAAGGTGGAGCGAGGCTCACTTAAATACCCAAAGCCTCTTAGGCTCTTATCGCTTGGTGTCAGGAATAAACAACGAGTCCTCCAAATTAGTCCATCACAAAGGCTACGAGTAGATGGCCATATAGGTGTCCTCACAGCTTTTCCTTCTAGAAAGGTAGTGAGTGAAGGAAGACACCAAACCATTACCTAGCCTCAAAGTGCCCTTGATTAAACCCCCACTTTATCCACTATAGACATGGTCAATTAAAACATAAATCCAAACATTACAAGACAATATTTCGGGGCCAACTTTATATCCCCAATGGAGTCGCCAGACTGTGGACAACAGAACCTGGGCGACACCGTTCCTAGGCTCGCGGCCTAGTTGGGAAGGACTAAATAACATGGAGTCGCCACCGGTGTGAACCGGGACAAAGATTTAAGGCCGCACTCACCCCTTGCAAGGGAAGACCTCAAACCGTTGGGTTCGGAATGGTCCCTTACTTATGTCACTTGTAATGAAAGGATTTATGTAATATTTAATCAAGCTTAAGTAACACTTATTTCCAAGAGTATCATACTTCTAAATTCTCATATTGCAAAATAAAACTTATGTACGCATTTCATATATATCTCACACTTAAAATTGCATGCTTAACATATATCAAGATAGCAACGAACATACAACTTTGTTGCATATCACATTCAGGAAAACACAAGCACACATATTAACCATACAAGCACACATATGGGCATCTCTCCAAGCGGTACGTGGAATTGTAGCCCAAGTACATACCGCACACTACCGTCCATTCGGAATCGGCTACGGAATTTACGTCTGGGTTTCCATCCAATATACCGCAAGAAATAATACTCAAATGTTATCATGACATAAGCATATGAATTGTAATACATTAACATATTTTCATTTATACATGTGGAGATAGCTACTAGGAAAACGATGCATGGAATCTAATGAAGAGGACTCAGTTCAGTGGGTGTGCGTTCGTGTAGCGTTCGTAAACGCGTTCGAACGGTAAACAGAAGGTTCGCGTTCGTATGGCGTTTGATAACGCGTTCGAACGGAAATGAAATAGAATGCTCGCCTTCGTATGGCGTTTGATAACGCGTTCGAACGGAAATGAAACAGAATGCTCGCGTTCGTATGGCGTTTGATAACGCGTTCGAATGGAAATGAAACAGAATGCTCACGTTCGTTATGGCGTTCGTAAACGCGTTCGAACGGAAATGAGACCTGATGCATGATAAGGCAAAAACACATGCGCGTTCGAGTTGCGTTCGTAAACGCGTTCGAACGGGAACAGACCTGATGCATGAAATGGGACGCAATACATAAACAACAAAATAAAGGGGCGCGGCGGCGAAGTACTGCCGTAAAGGTGGCTTTTGGGGCTCTTGATCTCTCAAAGAGAGGACCTTTAGACCAACATACTAAGCCCATGCGCGTCACATCACAACAACTGAAATAAATAATATCAGACATAGTGTGCCCGATTGAACGTATCTTGTATCCAACCGAACACACATCAATCGGCGCGCCAAAGCATCGTGATAAAGGGCTTTAACCCCTCCCCATAGGGGATCTTTTATTCCACTTACTAAGCCCATGCGCTCGGTTGAATTATGCATAAATACTCAACATATTGATTCAAGTAAAGAAAACTAAATAAATAAAAGCAACGCAAAACAAAAGAAAGATGGTGCCGTTTACCCAAGCGGTACGTGGAGTTGTGGCCCGAGTACAAATCATATTACCGTCCATTCGGAATCGGCTATGAAATTATTTTCGGGTTCCCATCCGATATACCGCGAGAGTTGACACATCTCCCATTCATCCAATACCAACAACATATTACATCTCATAATTCATGCATATTATCTACAAAGACCACAACATGCATTTCAACATGACAATCATACAAGTAATACTTAATAAATAATGCGAAAAAAGAAAACAAGTGTGAAAGATACCCTCAGGTCTAACCTTTTAAGCCGTCTCTCGGACTCGCGTTTCACGAAGATCGGAAGGGGTAAAGCTCCGCAACTTTTCTGGTTCACTGGTTCAGCGTCCTAGCTCACTGCTTTGCTGTTTGCTTGCCGTTCGAACTCGTTCTGCTCCTATTCGTCCTCGGTCTTGCTGCTCACTGCACGGGCCACCTGTTTTAACGTTTTCAATGAACTATTCCATGTTTGTGTGGGTTCTTAGTGTAATTGTATGTGATTTTTTAAGATTATCTATGCAGTTTTTATGTTACTGTTTTTTAAGGATTTGGGCTGCTGTTTTAAGGTAATTTAGGAGGTTGTTTAGGCGTGTTTTAGGATTCGGCTAAGGTGAGTTTGGTGTGTTCTGGATTCGACTATGGAGGGTGGTGGCTTGTGGTGGGTTCTTTGTTCTCTTTTGTGTATGTGTGAAGTGTTTTTTTTTTTTTTGTTTAGTCTTGGGTGTGTAGAGAGAGTCTAGAGAGATTTCGAGAGAGAGAGTTTGGGTGTGAATTATATGTGTCAAGGAGACCATGGCTTTGGTTAGGGGTGTTTATATAGAAGATGTCTAGGGTTTCACCTTGTCTCACAAGGAAGAGATCTTGTTTCCAAATTAGGAGAGATGAGAAAGGTATACACAAGATTGAGGGGGGACAAAATATTTTAATTTAGGAAGTTGTAATATTTATTTGTGTTGGTTAGGAATACAAATATTTTATATTGGTAATTATCTTATTAGATTAGGAAGTCAAATATATGATTGGCTTTAATTGGTTAGGATTGATTTTAATTAGGCATATCTTCTTTTTAGTTTTAGTATATAATATATTCAAATTATTTAAATTAGGCATGATTTTAGTTTAAGTTAGGTAAATATTTTATTAATTGGTAAATGGTTGAAATATTTATTTATGTTTAATATTTAAATTAATATTTATTTATTTAATTTGAGATGTGTTTTATGGGGCTTTAGGGAGCTAAATGGGGCTGGCGTGAGGCTAGCAGCAAAACCAGAATTACGACACCGTTCGAATGCCTCCTCGAACGGACATGAACACCCGCAATCTGTTTTCCGTTCGAGAAAACAAGTAGCGAACACAGCACTAACGAAGACAGTGAGCTTGTTTATTCTGAATTTCCTTCCGATATCCGTTTCCCGCGGCTTTCGTGATCAAAAGGTAGTGCCTCCAAATGAGGCTCATCATCGGGTTTCACATGCGAAGAAAATGCAATGCCTACACAAAGAAATCTGCTCCATAGATTGATTGTATTGGGCCTGTTACACGACATAAGCCTAAAAGTGGTCCAGGCACTAGGTGATAGTAGGTGGTTTAGAGGATTGATGAGTTGATGGCTGAGGGTGCGCAGATGAAGAGCTAGCCGAAAAAGCCATATTAGCATGAAGCTTATGGATAACAATGTTCGTTAAGGTAATGGTGGGTGGCCATATCTCCTCTTTAGAGTCCATGGGCACCCTAGCCTTGTCATATAGGCTGGTGATGAGCCCTGAATAGAGAAGATCTACAAGAGCAGAGTTGGCGGCCCAAATAATATTGGATGAGATAAGGCCGGCAACTTCAATAGAGTCACATTCGAGGATAGAGTAAAGCAGAAGTATCCAATCCTTCGTTACATTTATCATATGAGATCCCCGAAGGAGTGTCCGGGCCAAGAATAGAACCAAGTACATGCATTTAATTGAAACCTAAAGCTAATCTTAATTGGCTCATTATTACTATTAACCTCTTATGCAACACTTGGGATATAGAGCATAGTAGTGATGTGGTTTAGGTCTTATACCTCAATGGTGTTTGTATACTCATCATGGTCAATATCGGGAAGGTTGTAGAAATGATTGATAGTGGCTCAATCAAAGGACACCCATTTGTCTGGCATCATTACCTGATACCCTATATGTTAATAAGCATTTGTATAAAATTCCAAAATAAATTTGGTGATGTCATAGGAATGAGTAGCAACAGATTTACCACGAGATATTTTGGAAACCATTAGGGATGTTTGGTTGGGGCATTGAAAAAAATCGGACAGAGTCTCTTTTGTATTTTGAGGATTTTTCCAATTTTCGCCATAGAATCAACTATTTAAGCACTTCAATATACCCAAATAGGCTCCTCTACACCCCCAAACTTCACCTATGCTCACAATCACACACAATTAAATCACAAAACATAGAAAAATGAGTGGGAGTTAATTTGAACCTGAACTGCGAAGGAGGCACGCTCAATATGGAAGATGCACATGTAGAGAGTGGTGAGATGAGTAGAATCAGATTTGGAGATATTGGTTATGTGATTTAGGTTACTTTGTTGTATAAGGATGATTTGGAGAGGGAGGTTCATCTACTTTGAGTGTTTTGTGTTTGGAAAAAAATGAGGGGAGTGCATATTTTAATTGCCAGTAAGCATCACAAAGTGCACGAGTATATGTCGTTACAGGAGCGAAGCGAGATTTACTACTATGCCTATGACATCGACGACCACAAAACTGTTGGGCTCGCAGACAGTAGAGAGTACAGATAGCCCATGGGGGACTAACCGGAGAATAAATGAGTCGCCACCTAGTATAAGACACTATGAATGATTTAAGGCCACACTACAGTCCTTGCAAGGTCCGACCTCTAACCTGTTTGGGTTTGAAATGGTCCCTTAATGATGCTAGTATAATATCCAGGTTTAAAAGAGGTAAAGTCATGTCTTATTGTACAAGTCAGACAGTCACAATTTATATAGCATATAGTGGCGCAACCAATAATAAGACAGTGAAAGTAAAAAATGAATTGATAAAAGAATAATGGTAATAAAATAAAATTGCAATTAAGCAAGACATAACACATGTTCTGTTGGCCTGGCTTCTTAGAAGCCTAACCGGACATAGGCACGATCTGCTAGATATAAAATAAATACGATCTGCTAGATATAAAATAAATGTTTGGCCAGATTTACATGAAGTCTGGTCGAACGTGCAACGTAAACCAGAAAGGCTGGGAATGCGAGGTCACACACATGGCAACAATAACAAATGGAGAGATGTTATAGTAGTAGTAAAGTGATTAAAAAATAGAACAAATAAATATTGTGCAAACAGTAAGCAAAAAATGCAATAGCTACAGTAATGGTAACAGCATGAACGTAGCACTAACGACATAATATTAAACAAAAATGACTATAATAAAGATAAAAACAATAATAACAAGACCAAAAATGAATGAAATAGATACATGCCTTGCCGACCTGGCTTCGAGGAAGCCTGGTTGGGCTTTATTCATACCATCAGTATCTGGTCAAACTTATATGAAGTCTGGCCGAATATGCAGAAACGGAAGCATAAGAAACAACATCATGCGTAGATAAAAATAATAATAACATAATGAATGACTATGAGACAACTCAACAGTAAAGAAATATTAGGATGATATTTATGACTGATTCATGAATATGAACAATTATATTCAATAATATTACTAATTTATGATAGCACCTCTTGTCTTTTATATACATATTGAATCTAATTTGGATTAGGTTGAAACTAAAAGAGGTTTTAGTGATATATATATATATATATATATATATAAATATATATATATATATATATATATATATATAAGACAAAGATCCGAGAAATATATTATAGTACACAGTTACAACGAGGATTGTAATTGACAATGAGAAGTGTCACTATTAGAAGTATATTCTCAAATAAAGTTCCTGATCAATATTTACTGACACAAATCGATTAGAAAGTCTGTTAAGATAGCATATGCCGTATATCAGAATTTGATTCGCTGGTTTATCCAAGAAACCATGAGTCTTGGGAGACTCGTATAGATATGTAGATTTTTATTTGATAAGTACTGAACCACTCACACTAAAAGATTTCCTAATAAACGACACACCAACATCAATATTATCTTCTTGAGTCACGTTACATATCAAGTCCTTTGACTTGAGATACCAATGTGGATGTATGAGTGACCTTCCAAACTTTAACAACGATCACGTCACTGGTATTTCTAGATCAAATCTCCTCTTCTTCGTTGGGTATGGACTGATCCTTAGGATATCTTATGATATGTCGACAAAGGATCTGTCAGTCCCATGTTCGGGATTCAAGTATCCACTTGGTGATCCTTTAAATCCTTGGCCGAGATATATTCCATAAATTAGTTTTGAGTATTTATGTAGAGTATCAAGAATATGTCGTGACTGTAACACCCCAGGTTTTAGCAAGTACAGTAGTGCACTTCATGGTGATCATGGTCTTGTAGGTGATGTATGCGATGTTTGTCGCTCACATAATGTGTACGCATGTTGACCGCGATAGCGGTCTAAGTTCACGGGCATTCAGAAGCATTTCACATTCATTTAGGCCATGTTTCAGTTCTAAGACTGGTATACCGGTCGGTAAACCAGTGTACCGATGGTCCTCTGCACGTTTGCACCATTACTAGAACTGGCATAGATCAAACTACCGGTGACACATTAGGCTTACTGGTAATTAATCTGGTCATATATGAAGAGAACTTTCATTTTTTCTCGTGAAGACCGGCATATTGATCTATAGGACCAAGAAACCAGTCCTAATGAATTTATAAAAATAGAATAGCCTTCTTGATTTTGAAACGATGCTCCTCTCTCATAGGGTTAATATTTTTTCCAATTTTAAGCCAAAAACTCATGTTTTCCATCAATTTCATGTCCTATTGAGCTAATGTAAGTCTCTAAACTCTATATCCATTATTAATTTTGCATATTTTTTTATTTCATTGAAACCCTCATTTTTTGGCATTTTATTTTTAGGAATTACTTTGCACAATTTGCATACTCATCATGTTATATAGGTTGTTAGAGGCATGATTAACACATGAAATTAGTCATAACCACCACGAGAATGGGTGGCTTAGACATAAGGTTTGTGTAGTTTGGCTTTGTTAATAATTAGTGTAGTTAGAAATGCATATTATGGAATTAAAAATGGCTAGGAATGTGCCATTGTAGTTATAGTTGACATTGGAGGCAAATTAGAGTTTGCCGCAGGGTTGGCCGAAGTTGGGGTTTTTACCATTAGTTGCATTTGGTCATTTCAATTAGCTAAATCGGTTACGTTGAGATATCCCACTGGTATTTCACGACCACGTCATGTTACAAGCCCAACATGTCACATCATGAGCACATCATGTAGTAATAGCAATATAGTCAAGTTACATAGCACGTTAGCATAGATTCGGATGTTAGGTAAACATATTAAATTATTGGGTTAGCCATGTCAACATGCATACATCATGTACATGCATTAACAACATTCAATGATGTGATCCAGAATAAGCTCTGTTTGTTGGGCCAAGTTAACTTAACGTTGTAGCTGATTGCATGGCTTGTCAAATTGATGTATTTGGGCCTTTTTGGTGGATTTGGAAGATTCCTTGGGTTCTCGAGTTTGGTCCATGCATGAGACTTTATATGAAGGCTTTATTATGTCTAAGGAAAAAATAGAATGGGTCTTGGAACTATATGGGCTGTCTTGATTGATTTCGGGCTTAATTTCTGAATGGTGCATTAGCAATGGTGAATTAGCTGTAGCGATGTCTGAATTTAGTGATTTAAGTTGCATTGGAAAGAGGACTTATTGATCTACAACTTTGTAGTTTACATCAAAGTCTAGATCAGAATCCTTCATGGTCAAAATACAGATGCAAGTTATCCCTACAACTTTTATGTTTCATATTTTTAAAGTTATGCGATGTTTAAGTGTTGGGCTGAACTTTAATTAAATTAGAAAGTCTATGCACGAAAATTTAAAGTATTTTATGTGTTATTGGGTTTATTTTACTAGGATTTTATTATATTTGGGTAGAATTAGGGTTAGTCACCTATTTAAATAGGCATTATTCATTATAATTGAGAATTAATTAAGAGCATATTTTCTTACAAAATAAAGTGACGTGTGTCATCTTGAGGGAGTGGATTCTTCCTTGGTTCTACGGAAAAAAAGCATATCAACGTGTGGCAAGCTTTGTGGCGCTGTATCGCTGTTCAAGATTCTCCAAAGAAAAAAAGAAAGATTCTTAAGGGCAAGGTTTCTTAAGGGTTGAACTTGATCTTGGAAGGATTTTGTTCTTACAAAAATCAAGATTCGATGTTCTTGGGGCTTAGAACACGTGGAAGGGTTTGCTTAGCTTGTTATAGGCAGTTTTTTATCATTTAGTATCTGGAACTCAGGGTTCCAAGGTCAAGATTTTCTCTAATTTTGAAGTCATTATATTTCTTTTTTTCGTCTCTTGTAATTTCAAAATTTTTTTTTTATTTTCTTTGTGTTTTTCATCTTTATGACTGCATCTTGGATGTTATTATAATTTTCTTGCATGGTAATAGCATATAAGATTCCATTCTTGGAGTTTTGAGTAAATTCGGGTCGAAATTGTATGCAATTTTCAGATCAGTTAAGTCAGAAGTTTTCAACCGTACACTGAATTTAAAAAGGATGTAACTTTTGATCTACAAAGAGTTGTGAGACACATAAATATCGATTTATATGTACTCGATGAGATCTAGTCAATAATGCATAGGTGAAATCTTTCTATTCTCATATCAGGTCCCGAGTTTAGGTCCAAATATTAATTACGGGATTTGAGCCAGTTCAGTTTCTGGTTTCTTATTAGTTCTGATTCAATTTGTTTATTTAATTTGCATGCATAATTAGGCTTTAGAGTGTCATTTGAAAAACAAATTAAATTCAAATTTGTGCAAGAGAAATAAGAAAAGTTCGATCAATTACCTTGTGTGTTAAGTTGTGTTAGGGATTGTCTTAGTGTTCCTTAATCAAAAATGAAATTTTTGATTGAATTTTTGATTGAGTTTTGAATCTGATTTTTTTTTCTTTTTGTTTTCAGTCTCCTATGATTTTTTTAAGTTTTTTTAGTCTTGTCTTTGTCTTTATCATTTTTTTTTGGTATTTTCTTCATTCTTAAGTTTGTTTTGTCAAGATGGCTAGTGTGTTGGTTGATATTATGGGGCAGCCAAAAGATAATATCTTTCATACCAGAGTATATGTGAAAGATGAGGTGTGTAGTGTGATTATTGATGGGGAACATTGGGCTAATTTAGCTAGTATCAGTCTCCTGGAGAAATTGAGGTTGTCATTGTGAAACCATCATAAGCCTTATATGTTACGAGGTTTGCCTAATTGTGTTGAGGTTAAGGTAGAGTATCAAGTCATGGTTGTATTTACTACTACGAGGTTTCATGAAGAAGAGTTATGTGATGTGGTGCCTATGTTTGATTGTCACGTATTGTTGGGTAATTCTGAAGAAGAGACAGTATACTAATAATAAATTTTTTTTTTTTACTATGGAATATAAATAGGAAGGGAATTGGTGAGCTACGAGACCCCAAGGCCAAATATAGGAATCCATAGGTTTGTGTTTGTTTTATTTAAGCAGAAACGGAGACAGACAGTGAACCCACCTTCATCAAAGGATCATTTCAGCACCAGAGCATTTGCTGCTGAAAACGATTGGATCTTCCTGTTGCTGCCGTTTATTTCAACGCTCAAAGAGAAACTGCTGCCAGAAGACGCTAGCAAGCTACCTAATTATATTCATCCCAAAAATGAAACCCTAGCTATTAAATTATTTGAATAAACAATAAGGCCTAAAAAAAAGAAGAAGAAGAAGAAGAAACTAGCTTGGTGTTGTCCAGTAAATAAATTGGTGTTTTATAAATAAATAAATTAATCATTCGCAATCTAAAAATAACTTTGCAGCAAGTGAGGGGACTGTTAGCTATCTTCTTTGCTGCAAATCTGTCAATGTAATTTGTAGTCTTGTAATGCATTCAGTGGATGGTTTCTTTTAATTTTCAACATGAGAATCATGAAAGCCCAAGTGGCAGAGATTCATTGGGAAAGCTAGCTTCTCCAGAGCCTTTGTCACTTATATATCTCAGCTTAAGGTTTTTTGGCCTTGTGTGTGTTTGTATATTTAGTGTATGAAAATTTAATAAATGAACTAGTCAAGCTCGTTATCATCTGATTTCTTTTCCCAATCAGATTTTCAGATTTATCAAGGATATGTTTCAGCTTTTGCTCAGTTTAATTCTGTATTTCATCTATATTTATTGTGTAACAACATGAAAATTCCTTTTGTTGACGGCTGGTCTTCGTCTCAGGGACAATAATGGAATATTGTTCCCAGGAGGACCTTCCTTCAACAGTGAATTTGTTTGGTTATGGGGGAACCAAAAGCAAACTTAGTGGAAAGTGGAAGAACACGCAGATTGACACAGGGAGTTAACGTGGTTCGGAGGATCGAATCCAACCTACGTCAATCGGCACAAAACGAATGAGTGTTTTGTTATTCAAAAGTGCTCGGCCGACTTATTGTTGTGGTCGGTCAGTGTGTGAAAACCGAGCTGTTTATGTGTCTAAAGTACTTAAATTACTCTCCTTCTCACAAATAAAGAAGAAAAACTCCTTTCCTCCTACGAGAGTACCCTCCCTTTTATACTAAGAATGAGGCGGTAGGATGAGGCGGTTGCTGTTCCCATTTTGTAGAATCTTCCACGTGACGCCTGACTTATTTAATGAGTTCTCTGCCCTAGGCCTGCTCTTGCCGAAAGTAAGCCTGCCCTCTGACATCTCGTCATATCATCCTGATTTTCTACTGCCACACGTAATTTATTAATGATGACAGCCTGGTGGGTGTTTCCGGGAGATGACACGTGTAGAGGAAAATCTTAATCTCGAGGTATCTGTCGGTCGCTTAGTAGTCGGCCAAATAATCCACCGAACTCATCGAACTACTTCGTCCTGTCCTGAAATGCCCGAGCCCTCTAATCTACTTAAAGAGGGTCGGAGCAGACCCGAACCGAGTTGACGACCTGATGTGGTCGGTTTATGGAAACCGCATCAAAGCACATATTATGGTCGACCTATTCTGGGAGATCACGTTCGGACTCTTGTTGGGCCGATGAGTGGCCAATACTTTCTAAACATTGGCCAAATGGGAAATTCCACCTCTGCAACTGTTTTATATTGCTCGATTCATATACTGATTTTTACCATCAACATCTATCCCCTAGTTCTTGGTATCAACGAGTTTGTGAGTTGATGCCGAGAACTATTCCAAGTATGGTGCGCAATTGTACTGCTGGTGGCCGCTTCTGGATCCATAGAGAAAAAATGTTTTATGTGTGTACTTTAATCAGGTCTCCTCCTACCATTCCCAAGTATCCATCTATCGAGAATCCTGCTACTGACTCCAGTCCCCCTTTTAGAGTGAATTCAATATTGCGAATCCACGTTTACCATACCCTCGTCTTTAGTTCTTGAGGAGTCTGCTGCTTGAGGTTCCTGTTTCTATTCTCGAAATATCTGCAACCTTCTTTCCCTTGCTTATCTCTGTCCGCTCTGTCTGGTACTCTTCGCGTGATTTCTTTTTCTGACTTCTTCTTCCGAATCTGGACGTGAGGAGAAACTATTGGGCCTGACCACCCTTGAACCCGGCCATGAGACGAATGCTTTGTTCTCGAGCTGATGATGATCCATTTGGGGGGGCGTAAACCTGACTCCATGCTGAGAGAAATATTTGGCTCTATGGGAATGATGTATCTCCAAAAAATATGACTCGGTGGGTTTACCCCAAACCTGAGCTGAAAGAAAGCACTTGGATCTAGGGGAATGTTACATCCCCAGTTCAAAGAATCAGAATCGGTGGGATTCACCCCAAACCCGAGCCGAAAGAAAGCATTTGGATCTGGGGGAATGTTACATCCCCAGTTCAAAGAATCAGACTCGGTAGGATTCTCCCCAAACCCGAGTGTAGGCACTGCATTTTTGCACATAAGTCCCTATGATGAGTCTCATTTGGAGACACTACCTTTTAAGTCACGGAGGTCACGGAAAACGGACATCGGAAGGGGAAATTCAGAATAAATAAGGTTCACTGTTTTCGTTCGTGCTGCGTTCGAACGGCAAACAGATTGCGGGCGTTTGTGCCGCGTTCGAGGAGGCGTTCGAACGGTGTCGGTAATTCTTGTTTTGCTGCTAGCCTCACATAATCCCAATTCGCCCAAGCCTTGGCCCACACGCCCAAGCCCACTTAAAACACATATTTAACACATGGTGAAATCAAAACAAATCTAAAAATCACATACCAAATTAAAATCAATCAAATATATTAACTTCCTAACTAAACAAAATCACATACTAAATTAAAAAGATGTCATGCCTAATTAAAATCAATCATAACAAATAAAATATTTTGTATCTAGCCAAGATTTGTCCCCCCTCAATCTAATCATTTCCTTGTTGAATACCAAATCAAATCCTCATTTTAATGCCAAAATCCCTTCATTGTGAGACAAGGAGTAGCCCTAACATTTCTCTATATAAGCAACCCCTAACCAAGACATGCACTCCCATAGCTCATACACATAATAGACACACAACTCACACGAAAATCACAACACACACAGAAACCCTAGAAGTTCACGCATACTACAAAGAAATAACACAAAAAATTCTCTTCATCCCCTTCCCCTAATCACCGAAAACCAGACCTCCATTTAGCAACCATGTATCGCCGAAAAACAGCCATACATCAGCCCTAAAACACGCATTCAGCAGCCCTAAACACACACATAAAACAGCCCCCGAACCACACCATAACACCACCGAAAATCACACCCAAAACAGTAGCCAAAACATCCCAAGAACAGTAACTAAAATACAGCAGCAGAACAGTAGCAAAACGGCAGCGAATCGGAGTCAAAAGCAGCAGCAAAAGACGGAGAACGACGACTCAAAATAGTAAGACAACGAATGAGAATAGTGAACCAGTGAAACGGAAGAGTTGCGGAGCATCCACCCTTCCGACGATCGTGTACCGTACTTACGAGAGGTGATTTAAAAGGTTAGACCTGATGGCACTTTTCTCATTAGTTTATATTCGTCTTTTGATTGATTATTGAATTCTATTCGCATGAGAGTCGTTTGTGGATGCATGTTGTGGCTTGAATGAAATGGAAAATGTGTCGCCTCTTATGGTACATAGGATGGAAACCCGGATATAAATTTCATAGCCGATTCCGAATGGAAGGTAGTATGATCTGTACTCGGGATACAACTCCACGTACCACTTGAGTAAATGGCACATTCTTTTGTTTTTATGTTTCTTTGATTTATTTATTTTTCGTTATTTGAATTCTGCATGTTACTTTTGTATGTATGATACAATCGAGCGCATGGGCTTAGTAAGTTGGATTAAATGTCCCCTATTTGGAGGGGTTAAAATCCTTTACCACAATGCTTTGCCGCTCCGGTTGATGTGTGTTCGGTAGGATATAAGATATGTTCAATCGGATATACTAAGTTTGATATGATTGTCTTTATTCTTTGTATGCATGATATGATCGAGCGCATGGGCTTAGTAAGTGCGATGAAATGTCCTCTAATTGAAGAGGTTAAAATCCTTTACCATGATGCTTTGTCGCGCCGATTAACATATATTCGGTTGAAGGTAAGATGTGTTCAATCGGGTACATGAAGTCTAAGGTTATTGTCTTTATTTTTATATGCATTGAGATAAGCGCATGGGCTTAGTAAGTGCGATGAAAGGTCCTATAATTGAAGAGGTTAAAATCCTTCGCCACGATGCTTCACCGCGCTTCGTATTTCGCTATTTGCTTTTTATTTATGTATTGCGTCACATTTTGTGCATCAGGTCTGTTCCCGTTCGAACGCGTTATCGAACGCTATACGAACGCGAACCTTCTATTTCCCGTTCGAACGCATTTTACAAACGCTACTCGAACGCGCATGCATTTTGTATCCTCAGGTCTGGTACCGTTCGAACGCGTTATCAAATGCTACACGAACGCAAACCTTCTGTTTACCGTTCGAACGCGTTTACGAACGCTACACGAATGCGCACACACTGAACTAAGTCTGTCTCATCATATTTCATGTACAACTGCCTTTTGGGTGATCTCCCATGCATTATGTAGCCAATCATATTATTTGTATTCCTGCATTTATCCATTCGATGTGTTCTTGGGATGATATTCAAGCATGATTAGGCTGTTAGCATGTTATTTGGTTAATATATTCATGAGATAGTACTCAAGCATGATTAGGTTGTTCTTAGTTTTCCCTATCATATGATTGAGAACTGTTCGTAAGATTGCCATGTGATGTTGCATGTTGTGATGATTAATTTCATGCATGTGGATTTAGAAGCATGATACTCTTGGAAATAAGTGTTACTTAGGCCTGATTAAATTATTACACAAATCCTTTCATTACAAGTGACATAAGTAAGGGACCATTCCGAACCCAACGATTTGAGGTCTTCCCTTGCGAGGGGTGAGTGTGGCCTTAAATCTCATTTTCCCGGTTCACACCGGGTGGCGACTCCATTATTCTATGGTTTAGTCCCCCGTGGCTACTCTGTACTCCCGACCGGGCCGCGAGCCCGGGACAGCATGCGTCGCCCCAGATCCTGTGTTCCCACAGTCTGGTGACTCCACTGGGGATAGAGAATCGGCCCCGAAATATTGTCTTGTAATGTTTGGATTTATGTTCTAATTGACCGTGTCTATAGTGGATAAAATGAGGGTTTAATCAAGGGCATCTTTAGGCTAGGTAATGGTTTGGTGTCTTTCTTCATTCACTACCTTCCTAGAAGGAAAAGCTGTGAAGGCACCTAGATAGCCATCTACTCGTAGCCTATTGTGATGGACTAATTTGGAGGACTCGTTGTTTATTCCTGACCCCAAGCGATAAGAGCCTAAGAGGCTTGGGTATTTAAGTGAGCATTGCTCCACCCTCCCTCTGGGGAATCTACAACGGGAAATCCATTTGACAGTAAGTCACACACCATAGCTCATTGGCACGTACCTTAGTGTATAAAAAAGGGTGCACTCACTTGGTCGCTCGAACCCTTGATTGGGGAGACCTAGTTGTGGGCCATCCTTCGCCTGTGAGAGCCTTTGTCTATACTCTTGCAAACCCACCCATAGACCGGGGTTGTATGGCTAAAGTAACAATTATTTCTTTGAGTATGTGCTTGTGGACCATCCTCATTTGGATGCAATTGGACTATTGTCAGAAATGTGAACTTGCTGGGCCATTTAAACTGGGGCGAGTTTGTACCTTATGACCATTAGGCCCAAAGCTTCTGAAATGTTGATGGGCCATTCTGTAGAAATCATTGTTTTATGTCTGCATTATCTTTCTTTTATGCTTGTGTTTGGGAACATTGCCGTTTGGGTCCATTTGGACCATTTGTCATGGGATATGGGCTTGTTGGGCCATTTAAACTGGGACAAGAATGTATTTTATGACGATTGGGCCAAAAGCTTCTAAGTG
>SKCR01002996.1:0-17134 GCA_019454045.1 Zanthoxylum bungeanum | reverse complement strand
TAAATAATAATTTCGCCAGGCGCAATTATTTATTTAAATTCGGTTTAATTAACGTCGCGACGTAAGCTCGGTATTTCGGAAATATCGAACCCGAACGCGTGAGTGGACGTGGGCCCACTTTCATTGGGAAACGTGTGGGGCCCACATGACACATGTCATTACATTGCATGGTGATAGTGTATAAAACACTCTATGGCATTGCATGGTGATAGTGTACAATTCACTCAATTGGTTTGCATGGAGTTTGAGTGTTGGACACTCTAAGCCATTGCATGGTTTGTGTCATAGATTTATTATTAATTTAATAAATTATGGCATAAATATAAATTGATTTTTGGTAAAACAAAATAAATCAATCACACAATTCTCTCTTCTCTCTCAAATTGCCGAAACTTCACCATTGAAGGGCAAATGAAGATTTGATCTTCCATTCTCCATTTTTGCTAGCACAAGCAGGGATCAAAGGAGGTGATAGGGAAACCATCAAAGAGCTTGGAATACAAAAGCTTGGAGCTTCAAGTCTTCTTCTTCCCTTGGCCGAAACCAACCAACCAACTTGGAGCTTGGAGATTCAAAGGTTTTGTTCATCTTCTTCATCACATAACTTTGTAAGTATGATTCCGCCATGCTTCAAGTCTTTTATATATATTCATTTTAGTATTTCATATGCTTAATCTTTGTTTGGGACCTATATAATAGAAACCAACAGAATGTAGTTTATTTTGATTTCTTTTTTATGTATGACGTTATATGATTGTATGGAGTACCCAGACTATATTATATTTTCTTATGGTTCATGCATTAAAATAGTTTCATGAAATATGTTTGTGCATGTATATTAATGAGATAACCAGATATTATGTTAAGAAAATGAGTTTTCTTTAGTTATGGTCAGAGGCTTAGGTGACAGTGGAATCTGTTATCTGCCAGTAAACTTCCCGGATTGGGGATGTTAAAAAGTTGGTATCAGAGCATCATTTATGGGATAATGACTACAGTGAGAGAGTAACAATGCCTTATATATATAGTATACCTGAGGTACTAATATATAAGAGGTTCTTTAGCTAGTATCCTTATCTCGAGGTATGTCTCATCGTTTTTTGTTATAATCTCCTAAGAATTCGATTGACCACTTTTATTTCTTGATTATTTTGATATCATGCCACCCAAAGGTAGAACCAGAGTCAGAGGTAGACCCAGGTATGAAAGGGCGTCCCATGGTGTAGATCCAGATCAGAGATTAGTGGCACCATCCCCTGACCCAGATAATGGACATAGAGTTAAGTCTATATATGAAGGGGGTGTAGGAGATGATGGAGCAAGACCAGTGGTTCAGACTAATGATGCAGTAGCTACGAGTTTGCAGCAGATTTAAATATCAATAGAAGTTGTTATCAGTTGATTACCCGTCAGCAGCAGCCTCCAAGCCCTGAGTCGAGAGTTGTATAACCCATAACTCTTATTCCACCTCCACTTGTAGGATATTCGTTAGCTCACCAGACAGTAGTTCCCCCAAGTGGACCAGATCATACCATATTGCAAGCAGGACCCTCCAGTTACCTCCTGGACTTCCTTCAGTAGTAGTTCTTATGCCGCAGTGTCATGAACTGCTAGTTTCATTGCATGATTTTCGGAAGCTTCATCCATTGACATTTTTAGGAGTAGAGTCCTCGCCCGACCTATGCAGATATATTGAGGAGTTGGATCGTATATGCACCGCATTAGGATGTTCACCGGAGTGGGCGGTAGAGTTAGTCAGTTTCCAGTTGAAGGATGTGGCTAATACTTGGTTCATTGCTTTTCGAGATAGTCGGCAGTGGGGTGCTCCTCTATTGACTTGGGCTGAGTTCAGTACAACATTCCTGTCCAAATTTCAGCCATATAGTATTAGAGATGCTAGAGCTCGAGAGTTTGAGCAGTTAGTCCATGGGGATTAGATGACTGTTTCTGAGTATGATATACGGTTTACTCGACTATCCCGGTACACCCCATATTTAGTTAGTATTGAGGAGCTGAATGTGAAGAAGTTTGTTAACGGGCTTTGGGATTATCTATTTCGGTCCATCCATTTTAAGAGGGACCCACCACTTGTACCCAGGTTTTGGATGTTGCTTTCCGATTTGAGGCGCGATTTATGGAGAGGCGGGTAGAGAGAGAGGTCTCGGAAGAGGCCAAGATCAGAGGTAGACGGTTAGGCCGCAACAAGGTGGCACAAGTAGACAGCAGTAGATGTTAGCCCCTCCTATTATATGTCGAGATATGGGCCCGATTTAGGGAGGTCCGGATCTCAGGCCTGCCGAGAGTTACATCTCATGTTGTATCTTCTCTATCGGTGGTATAGTCTGGTCGTGGTTCCCCAATATGTACGACATGTGGACGATCTCATTCATAAGTTTTTCGGTTTGATGGTAGAGGTTGTTATCACTGTAGATAGATGGGTCATTTGAAGAGGGATTGTCCAGTACTCCATCGGTCCCCACCACAAAACCAGTAGAAGTATGGGGGAGGAGAACAGAGAGCAGTGGGCGAGACGTCAAACATCAGGAGGAAGGGGACAATAATGGGTGACTGAGGACATGCTTCCACAGTAGAGCTCAGGTAGAGTATATACTCCACACCTCAGGATGCTCAGACATCTAATACAGTTTGTCACAGATACATTTCAGTTGGTTATGTGCATGTTAGAGTACTGTTTGATTCGGGTGCCACTCATACTTTCATATCACCATATTTTGTGACTTACTTGGTAGGAATATAGAGCCATTAGATTCACCCCTCATTTCGGCTACAACACAAGTATGAGATCCTATAGAGGCTACACATGGAGTGAGGCTTGTCCATTTGATGTTGATGAGCACATGTACAATGTTGAGTCAGTAGTGTTAAGCCTTTTATGTTTTTGATGTCATCTTGGGGATGGATTTGGTTTAACTACGCACCAAGCGGTATTTGTTGGTTTTCTATAAGGTCCCAAGATCAAACAAGACATGAAATTATGTGTGAACACATCAACGGAGTAGCGGAATACTCACATTGATCGGTAGAGTCGATTTGGAGACGATTCAAGCCCAAAAACGCACTGCCATTACGCCTACTGCATGCAGTCCACTGCCTACAAAAACAGAAAATTGAGTGAAGAAACGGAGCTCCAATCATCGTCGGATGGATCCCGTCTCATGGGGAACCCTCCCTACCACCTTCGCAAGACTTGTAAGTGTGCTAGCACTTGATTTCTCACCATGAGAACCACTCTTTGCTTCCCTATTGTCACGCCCAAACTGGTTCAAAACCAGTGAAGAATTACTCCATTGCCGTGAGAGGAAGAGAGAATTTGAGAGAGATTGTGTAATGTTTTGTTAATTAAAATGATTTACCAAAAATCAATTTATATTTATGCCATAATTTATTAAATTAATAATAAACTTATGACACAAATTCATGCAAAGGCTTAGAGTGTCAAACACTTCATTTCCATGCAATACCATTGAGTGCATTGTACACAATCTCCATGCAAAGCATTAAGTGTCAAATAAGCATAATATGACATGTGTCAAAGTTAATGCATATCTTGACATGTGTCATGTGGGCCCCACACGTTTCCCAATGAAAGTGGGCCCACGTGCACTCACGCGTTCGGGTTCGATATTTCCGAAATACCGAGCTTACGTCGCGACGTTAATTCAATCGAATTTAAATAATAATACGCCTGGCGAAATTATTATTTACGTCGCTAACGAATTAATTCTGAATTAACTCGTTTGCCCGAATTAAAATCTAATTTTAATTCCGCGTCGAAATCTAATTTCGTTTAATATATCGAATATATTAATTCATCGATTAATTCCAAATTAATCGTTCTCTCTCTTTAGACGATATTTTATCCCGGATAAAATTCTCCGTTATTAATCCTAGATTAATTTTCTCTCTCTTCTATTATATCCCAGATTATTCAAGAGTGCGAGTTGTGCGTCATCGGTGGATTATCGGGAAGCGACCCATGAGATCCCCGGATAATCTGGCAGTAAATACGGTCGTCGGAGTATCCGAATCACGTACGTACCAAGTACTACGTTCTACCGATTTACGAGACAAGGTCGACTCCTAGCAAAGCACCAAGTCTTCCCAGGTTCTCCGGACATATTCATCAAAGAATATCTAGATCTGTATCAAGCGTAGTATACAATTGTATTGTGCATATCGGCCCAGTATCGGATGGTCACGTGCTAGGGCTGGGGCTGGATAAGTGTCTGCCCCGTCCGAAACACATATCGGATGTCTGGTAACTAGTCTCTATAATCGGATATTCATGACCTGGTCATAATATCCCGATTGGATGCGCATCACTAAAAGAGCACTAATACCGTATCCTGCGTGACATCATCTCCATTATGACTGGAGTGATACTTCCGTCTCGACATCACATCCAATACACTACGATTCCTGATAAACCCAGAAGAGGTGAACACAAACCAGTTAAGATCCCCCACCACCAAAACCAAAGTTTACCGATTGTCGTAAGTATTAGCGATGTAAGTCTCAGGTTAAGACTATACACACCTACCTTGATTTCGGCCTCCCATAGACACCTAGTCATAATACCAATGGGATTCCGAAGGGTCTATCCAGAGCGAAGCTGTTTCCCGTACCATCGGTGAAACACGACCTCCTATCGCACTTGCACAAGTATCCAATACTTATATATATGAGAACTATGCCGTTGTGCCCTCACAACGCGCACAAGTGCAATACTAGCCTATTCCGCATTATCGATGTCCAGTCTCGATAATACTACGGCTAGGGATATTTAATGATTAATCCTTCGTGGACTGATACTGTCTCATATCATCTCAATCCAGGAACTAATCATAGGGACCTCTCTTCATTTATATATCTATGGTGATCTAATCACAAATGACGAGAGTGCAATTTCCTTGTTACATAGTTAATTTGCTACCAACACAATGATCTGTGCAAATAGTGACGCTATGGGTCATTTTGTCCAACAATCTCCCACTTGGCACATTGCGAGTCACTCAAGTGTCCTACACCTGAACTATGTACGGTTCGCTCAAATTGCTGAGGAAAGGTTTTTGTCAGCGGATTTGTTCGATTATCGTTTGACGCGATTTATACGATCATCACATTGCCACGATGTATGATCCGAACGAATCAGATGATATAGAAGTATATATTTGGATCGTCGATGAGACCTTTAATTCCTTAGCCTGTGCTGACGCCTAGCTCAGCTGCTAACAGAACTATATCTAATCTAATTAGATTTATTTTCGACCCAAAAGCTTCTATTGCTGCCTCAGCTGCAGCAATAATCCGCATTTGTTGTTTATTCGGCACAGTTATCTTGCTTGGAAGATTCCAGCTCACTGTCCCGTTTATTCAAACTTTATAGTACCGCAGTATTTAATGTTTGGAAACTTGCAGCAGTGATCCCAGTCACTTCAAGTTCTCCTTCTCCATAGTTAAGATAGCATCTTTAGTTCTCTGAGATACTAACAGATGTTCTTAACTTCAATCCAGTGACTGTCACTTGGATTGACCTGATTGTGACTCCATATGCTTGAAGCGTATGAGACACCAATACAAGTACATTTTAAATGTACAATTTCCCAGAGAGTGTTAACAACTCCAAATCTATCCCAGTAGATCTTTATTCCTTGATAAAGGTTGTTCCTCCAGAATTCTACGGAGAATTTCTATTGAAAGCCAAGCTTTCAACAATAGCTTTATGGGAATTTCACTGTCAGTGCGCTCTCCCACTAACCTCCTTATATACACAAGAATTATTTCGTTTTGAGTCAAATCATAAACCATTATGATTATTTCAAAACGACAGTTCCAAGAACCTTGCTTGCATCAATCCAAACATGGATCGAATAACCCGCAAACCTGTTTGTCGGTTATACAAAATCGTCAGGATGTTGTAAACATCCTCCAAAAGGTTTCCTTTTCAGGAAAGCGATTTTGATTTGTAACTAACATATTTCATAAATGAAATATATAGTTATCAACAAGCATCTTCAAAATGGATTTACCATGGCAACAGGTAAAAGGTTGAACCGTTATTAACATAATGTTGATAACGATACCTTTCCGTCAAAAGCTTAGCTTTGCACGTTGGTATGTTGCCTTCCATGTATGTCTTCCTTGAAGACGTTTATGTACCATAGGCACAACGCCTTGTGGTACAACAACTAGTATCCAAACATAGTTGTTATACATGGAATCCATTTCGGACTCATGGCACTTTGCCATAACAGGGAGTCGATACCTCGTATCACTTCCTCATAACGTAGTCGGATGGTACACCTCCATAAGATTGACATCTTTATGAGGTTAGATCAGAAACCCATACCCTAGGTTGTTTTCTGACTCTATCCGATCTACTAGTTTCTTGTGTATTTGAAGATTAATGGTATAGATTCATCATAGATGAACTATTTGTGTTCCATTAAGGACTTCGTGCCTTGAACAGTATTACTCCGATTTTCATCGAGTATCACTATCCTCCCACTGACCACTGCATATCGGTATTCCTCTCAGGAAAACCGCATGGTGAGCAACAATTACATTGTTCTCATGTGAGATATATAAGTACTATACTTAAGGTTTCCCTTAGGATAACTTATATTGACACTTATCCAATTTGGGTCTTTTAGTTTGGTATCATCCAAACGTTATGCCTGGCATACCCAAATTATCAGGAATGAGAAACCACGTTTCTTTCCTGTTCATATCCTATATGATATCTGTCAAACAGATTTATATGGAACCTTATTCCAAATAAGTTTTTGCACTGTTAATACATATCCTGTTGAAGGAAATAGTAGCTCAGAGCGACTCGTGATAAACTTTATCATGTCCAACAAAAATTCGTTTTTGGTTTGAACACACCGTCTAACTGACGTGTCTCGGGAGGAGTCCTCATATGAAAGAATACCGTACTCTTTCATGTACATTAGAACCCTACTGCTTAAGTATTTTCCATTACGGTCTTGCCGTGGCGGAATAATACTATAGCCGATCTGTTAATTTACTTCGTGTCGAAACTTCAAAAGTTTCCGATCTGTGTTCTTCAAAAGAAACACATAACCACAACGCGATGCTGCATCCGTTAAGGTCACGAAATATTCACGTTCACATCTAGCCTGGCTAGATATGGGCCCACTTACTTCACCATGAATAGGGCTAACAGATCGGTGGCCCTTTTACTATTACCAAGTAAATAGTATTTTAGGTATTTAACCTAATAAACTAGATTCGTAGACCTTATTTGAATAGTCAAATCAGTCCTAGTACCCACTCTTTAAAAGTGTGGATATACGAGTCTTGTTTAATTGTGTCCTAGACAACAATGCCACACAATAAGTCTCCATTGATCAAATCAATTTGAGCTATTTATTTGTCATTTTATATGTTTGAGATTTTATTTATATTCAAAATATAAATTCTGTTATTTACATCCAATGTATTTATCTCAGTATCATCTTTATATATGAAACACTTTAGTGTTCTAGAATATAAAGGTTTTATCCGCAATGGATTAAAAACTGATATAGAGATAATGTCTCTAGATAACTAGTTACATTATAACATTTCCTAATTTAAGTACATACCCAAAGGGTAGTTCACAAACTTAGGTATTTACGGTCGAAACAGCGACTTTCGTCCCGTTTCCAATCCGCAAAGAAATCTCGGCTTGAAGCCAGTATCCAGCTCACAGCGGATTCTGAACGTCAATACATATATGTATTATGTACCACACTAAGTATTTAAAATTCAATTTCAATACTAGTAGTGAACATAACTTTGACAAATAATTTTAAAGTTAGAGCCTCGCCCTTTCTTTAATTCCTTCGTGTCTTCCATATCCAAATGGTAGTCACTTTGGGATATGTCAATTATCCTTTTCAATATTTCACAAACCACTTGGGTTTTAGAATATCGAAATGATGTGCACCTTGTGCTACATGCCCAATTGCAAACTTTGACTTTTCTCCACTAGAATAGTCAAATCATTCTTCAAGAATTATTAATTGCAATTTTAATACTTTTAAATCTAAAGATAGATTTATTATAAGTATATTAATTAAGCACTAAAGTCATCATCACATAAATCTTCCAAAGACTTTATGCTCTACTATTTGCTTAATAATGGGCTTAGTCATAATAAGTTATTTTATAATCAAATAATTAACCTATTATTAATTCCCAATTGAAAATTAAATCATTTAAAACATTTAATCCAAGGATTATATATTTTAAATATTCACCTTTCAATTCTATCTTGATTTCAATAGTCCAACTATTTAATCAATTTTAATAAGGTACTATTTATTATAATGATTACAATAATCCAATTATTTAATCAACTAATTTTAATATTGATTACTATAATCCATTTATAAATCAACTATCATTTTAATTCAATTATATTGATTACTATAATCCAATTATAAAATCAACTATATATTGAATAAGTTTGTATATAGTCCAACTATATATTTAAAACAACATAAAATATTAGTCCAACTAATACTTTTGATTAATACGACGAGTAAATATAAATGAGCGTGTTTAGCGAGTAATTGAACGAATGTTGCAAATTCAATACTTGCCTCCCACTATTTTTCGTCGAGCCTCTAACCCTCTGTGGAGTACTCGGGAAACCGTGTTTCCTAGTGGGCTAGGATCCCGTTAAATATCACACAATCTTGACTTTGGCCAACAAATTGTATGATAGTTAACTAGGTAGATCTCGAAGATCAATTGGATCTCATCCAATTCCTAGATCCGGTTAGGTGGACATCCAAGTCCCAAACATATATCTTATATATGCCTATATATCGATATATATATCCTACCTATTTTCCTCTGAATCACTAGGCCTTGGCTTTGGCACAACAAACCTAATGATCTCAGTCAAGCGCGGACCCATTGACATGGAAGCTTCGTAATCAATGTCAATGGACAAAAGTGGTCTGACTTTGGCCAACAACCACAATTTGGACACGACACCGATATGGAACAAAGCTCGTGATTAAAACACATCTTTGACGGACAAGGGCTTGACTTTGGCCAACAACCCCTGCCAATCTCGGATCTTGAGTAAGAATCACTCAATGGAAGGAAAATAAACGCTTGATATTTGTTGAGGGATTTTCGCATGCAAATTGGCTACCAATTTTAATTATCTTTGTTAAGGTCTCATCATCATACACCCTTAAACATGCATTCTAAATACATAATAAAGCGAGTATGAAATAAAATAATAACGATATGCGGATGGATACTTTACACATTGATCCTAGATCAAATCTCTCTCTTTCTCACTCAAGCTAGCACTTGTACTACTTCTACCCGTTACACTACACTTCTAAAGAACCTCATATACATAGAGGGGAATAGGTGAGAAGAGAATACAAAGAGAAAGAAGGTGATAAGGCTGGACACGCAGGTCCAATTTAATAAATCGAATTTATTACAACAATTTCCAAAATTGCCCACCCGACTAATATCCATCCGATATACGTTATTCATTCAACACAACCATGTATTCACACATACAAGCATGCTATCAATCAATCTAATCAAATTAATTAATCTGATAATTAAGTGATCATCCAATGTTCAAACAACGATTTGATTTTGTTCGAGTCAAACTCGTTTTTGCGAATAAGTACTCAAAGTACGAATTCATGAATTAAATTAAACTACATCATTAATCAAATTTAACATGTATTTAATACTAATTCACTATTCAATTCCAAATTGAATATTGCACTTTATATTAATAAACCTTTTACGATTTAAATTCCAAATTC
The DNA here is from genome assembly GCA_019454045.1 of Zanthoxylum bungeanum. NCBI lineage: Eukaryota > Viridiplantae > Streptophyta > Magnoliopsida > Sapindales > Rutaceae > Zanthoxylum > Zanthoxylum bungeanum. The sequence goes on along the minus strand of SKCR01002996.1, from coordinate 7,295 downwards.
AATCGTGTCGGGACTCAAAGTCCGATTAACGTCCAACGTCAATTTAATTTAAGTCTAATGGGCTTCAATTAATTTCTTTAGGCATGGGCTTCGGCAACCAAAGCCCAATAGTGGAATCACCCAAAATGCCTTAGAAATCAATTTCGGCCCATTAGGCCCAATTAAACATTAAAGGTTCATTAGTCGCAATTGGGCTTTATGGTTAAGGTTTTGGGCCCAATTGGATCCAATCCACTTGGCCTAAACCAAACTTGATAAATCAAGCCCAATAGCCCAATTACAACTTAAATTCTAATTTCCAAAATTAGGCCCAATTAATTAAATCCAAAAATCCAATTTTCACAATTTAATTACCAAAAGTGCATTACGATGATTAATGACTAAATCGATATTTCCGAAGCACCAAATTAGTCCAATTAATCATGCTTAATTCATTATCACATGTCAAACACACACATAATGAAAAATCAAACCCATAAACATGCTTGCTAAGTCTCGGCCAAGGAAGGTTATTTTGTCCGATTTGAATTCAATCCGATTAATTACACAATCGACAACGTATTAACTTCCCGAATGATTTCATACACATCCAATGTTCATAAAATCAAAATATACCAAGACATTTAGGGCATTTCACATTCGGCCAAGGTATGGAATTTAGGGTTTATGTTCAATTCAAAGTACAATCCAATTGACATTAAATTAACATCATCCTACATGATTTTAACTCATCCAATGAATCAAAATCAACAAAATTCCAATGATTCAAAATCAATACACATTCGGCCAACATGAAATATTTTGGGAAATAATTCCAAATCATTTTTCATCAAATTAGTCCAACCAAAATGAATTTAAACATGTTATAAGCATACTCAAACAAACAATTCATTCAAATCATGCTCAACAAACATTTACCCAAATTTTTAAGCCCTACAAATTTCATGCTTGCAACTTTAGCTCATGATGCCATTGTTGGTTTTCTATAAGGTCCCAAGATCAAACAAGACATGAAATTATGTGTGAACACATCAACGGAGGTAGCGGAATACTCACATTGATCGGTAGAGTCGATTTGGAGACGATTCAAGCCCAAAAACGCACTGCCTTTAGCCTACTGCATGCAGTCCACTGCCTACAAAACAGAAAATTGAGTGAAGAAACGGAGCTCCAATCTTCGTCGGATGGATCCCGTCTCATGGGGAAACCTCCCTACCACCTTCGCAAGACTTGTAAGTGTGCTAGCACTTGATTTCTCACCATGAGAAACCACTCTTGCTTCCTATTGTCACGCCCAAACTGGTTCAAAACCAGTGAAGATTACTTCCATTGCCGTGAGAGGAAGAGAGAATTTGAGAGAGAATTGTGTAATGTTTGTTAATTAAAATGATTTACCAAAAATCAATTTATATTTATGCCATAATTTATTAAATTAATAAACTTATGACACAAATTCATGCAAAGGCTTAGAGTGTCAAACACTTCATTTCCATGCAATACCATTGAGTGCATTGTACACAATCTCCATGCAAAGCATTAGAGTGTCAAATAAGCATAATATGACATGTGTCAAAGTTAATGCATATCTTGACATGTGTCATGTGGGCCCCACACGTTTCCCAATGAAAGTGGGCCCACGTGCACTCACGCGTTCGGGTTCGATATTTCCGAAATACCGAGCTTACGTCGCGACGTTAATTCAATCGAATTTAAATAAATAATACGCCTGGCGAATTATTATTTACGTCGCTAACGAATTAATTCTGAATTAACTCGTTTGCCCGAATTAAAATCTAATTTTAATTCCGCGTCGAAATCTAATTTCGTTTAATATATCGAATATATTAATTCATCGATTAATTCCAAATTAATCGTTCTCTCTCTTTAGACGATATTTTATCCCGGATAAAATATCTCCGTTATTAATCCTAGATTAATTTTCTCTCTCTCTTCTATTATATTCCCAGATTATTCAAGAGTGCGAGTTGTGCGTCATCGGTGGATTATCGGGAAGCGACCCATGAGATCCCCGGATAATCTGGCAGTAAATACGGTCGTCGGAGTATCCGAATCACGTACGTACCAAGTACTACGTTCTACCGATTTACGAGACAAGGTCGACTCCTAGCAAAGCACCAAGTCTCCCAGGTTCTCCGGACATATTCATCAAAGAATATCTAGATCTGTATCAAGCGTAGTATACAATTGTATTGTGCATATCGGCCCAGTATCGGATGGTCACGTGCTAGGGCTGGGGCTGGATAAGTGTCTGCCCCGTCCGAAACACATATCGGATGTCTGGTAACTAGTCTCTATAATCGGATATTCATGACCTGGTCATAATATCCGATTGGATGCGCATCACTAAAAGTACTAATACCGTATCCTGCGTGACATCATCTCCATTATGACTGGAGTGATACTTCCGTCTCGACATCACATCCAATACACTACGATTCCTGATAAACCCAGAAGTGTGAACACAGAACCAGTTAAGATCCCCCACCACCAAAACCAAAGTTTACCGATTGTCGTAAGTATTAGCGATGTAAGTCTCAGGTTAAGACTATACACACCTACCTTGATTTCGGCCTCCCATAGACACCTAGTCATAATACCAATGGGATTCCGAAGGGTCTATCCAGAGCGAAGCTGTTTCCCGTACCATCGGTGAAACACGACCTCCTATCGCACTTGCACAAGTATCCAATACTTATATATATGAGAACTATGCCGTTGTGCCCTCACAACGCGCACAAGTGCAATACTAGCCTATTCCGCATTATCGATGTCCAGTCTCGATAATACTACGGCTAGGGATATTTAATGATTAATCCTTCGTGGATTGATACTGTCTCATATCATCTCAATCCAGGAACTAATCATAGGGACCTCTCTTCATTTATATATCTATGGTGATCTAATCACAAATGACGAGAGTGCAATTTCCTTCCTTGTTACATAGTTAACTTTGCTACAGCAACACAATGTTCTGTGCAAATAGTGACGCTATGGGTCATTTTGTCCAACAGGTATTAGATTGCTGGAGGAAGACTGTTACATTACATATTCTTGATCAATCAGTTAAAGTTTATCAGGGGATAGGAGTTTAGTGCATCATAACTTGATATCAACAATACAAGTGTGTGATAATCGGTATATATATCAAAATTTACTGCTCATATGACTTAATATTTTGTATAGTTTCTTGAGTTTTGTGAATATTTTGATATATTTTGTGTATTTGTAGATAATAAGGTTTCAGGACTCACTGGAATCAAATTGGGGCAAAAATAGTGAAAAACAGACAAAAATGGTAAAATCATCATTCAGAGTCGCGACGTGCATCACCTCTATGCCGAGACTTTAAGTGCGCCGGACACGTGTAAAATTAGAGAACTGCTATCATACACACTTACTAACATGCGCGGCCACTGTCAACATCATAGCAAATCTGCTATCATAAGCCGACACGTGTCATCATCACATGTTACCGACACTCATCTGACCACGTCAATTGCTTACACAGAATGTCATCAAGCGTCGTGATGTGCATAACTTCACGTGTCGCGATGCTAAGCCAATAATTCTAACCGACACCATGTGTCATTTGTGGGAACACAGGATCCGAGACGACGCAAGCTGTCCCGGGCTCACGACCTGGTCGGGAGTATGGAGTAGCCACGGGGGACTAAACCGGAGAATAATGGAGTCGCCACCTGGTGTGAACCAGGAAAAATGAGATTTAAGGCCGCACTCACCCCTCGAAGGGAAGACCTCAAACCGTTGGGTTCGGAATGGTCCCTTACTTATGTCACTTGTAATGAAGGATTTATGTAATAATTTAATCAAGTTAAGTAACACTTATTTCCAAGAGTATCATGCTTCTAAATTCACATGCATACATCAACAAGTTCATCACAACATGCACATCACATGGCAATCTCATGAACATTTCTCAATCATATAATAGGGAAAACTAAGAACAACCTAATCATGCTTGAGTACTATCTCATGAACATATAACCAAATAACATGCTAATAGCCTAATCATGCTTGAATATCATCCCAAGAACACATCGAATGGATAAATACAGGAATACAAATAATATGATTGGCTACATAATGCAAGGGATATCACCCAAAAGGCAGTTGTGCATGAAATATGATGAGACGGGCTTAGTTCAGTGTGTGGCGTTCGTGTAGCGTTCGTAAACGCGTTCGAACAATAAATAGAAGGTTCGCGTTCGTGTAGCGTTTGATAACGCGTTCGAACGGTACCAGACCTGATGAAATAAAATGTATGCGCGTTCGAGTAGCGTTTGTAAAACGCATTCGAATGGGAAACAGAAGGTTCGTGTTCGTATATCGTTCGATAACGCGTTCGAACGGGAACAGACCTGATGCACAAAATGTGACGCAATACATACATAAAAAAGCAAATAGCGAAATACGAAGCGTGGCGAAGCATCGTGGCAAAGGATTTTAACCTCTTCAATTAGAAGACCTTTCATCGCACTTACTAAGCCCATGCGCTTATCTCAATGCATAAAAAATAAAGACAATAACCTTAGACTTCATGTACCCGATCGAACACATCTTACATTCAACTGAATATACGTTAATCGGCGCGGCAAAGCATCATGGTAAAGGATTTTAACCTCTTCAATTAGAGAACCTTTCATCGCACTTACTAAGCCCATGCGCTCGATCACATCATGCATACAAAAATAAAGACAATCATTGTTGGACAAAATGACCCATAGCGTCACTATTTGTACAGATCACAGTGTTGTTGTACAAATTAACTATGTGACAAGGAAATTGCACTCTCATCATTTGTGATTAGATCACCATAAGATATATAAATGAAGAGAGGTCCATATGATTAGTTCCTGGATTGAGAATGATATGAGACAGTATCAATCCCCGAATGATTAATCATTAAATATCCCTAGCCGGAGTATTATCGAGACAGGACATCGATAATGCGGAATAGGCTTAGTATTGCACTTGTGCGCGTTGTGAGGGCACAACGGCATAGTTCTCATATATATAAGTATTGGATACTTATGCAAGTGCGATAGGAGGTCGTGTTTCACCGATGGTACGGGAAACAGCTTCGCTTTGGATAGACCCCTCGGAATCCCATTGGTATTATGATCATGTGTCTATGGGAGGCCGAAATCAAGTATAGGTGTTAAAGTCTTAACCTGAGACTTACATCGCTATACTTACGATAATCGATAGACTTTGGTCTTGGTGGTATAGGGCTTTAACCGGTTCTGCGTACACCACTACTGGGTTTATCAGAGAGTCGTAGTGTATTGGGTGTGATGTCAAGACGGAAGTAATCACTCCAGTCATAGTGGAGATGATGTCACGCATGATACGGTATTAGTGCTCTTAAGTGTTGTGCAACCATCGGGATATTATGACTAGGTCATACATATCCGATTATAGAGACTAGTTACCAGACATCCGACATGTGCTTCGGACGGGGCCACACTTATCCAGCCCCAGCCCTGGCACGTGACTATCCGATACTGGGCCGATATACACAATACTACGGTATACTATGCTTGATACAGATCTATATATCCTGTAAGAATATTTCTGGAGAATTGGGTAGGCATGGCGCTTTGCTAGAAGCCAACCTTGTCTTGTAAATCGGTATAAACGTAGTACGAGGTACTTACGTGTTCGGATAATCCGACGACCGTATTTACTGCCAACATATCTGGAGATCTCATGGGTCTCTTCCTGAAGATTCACCGATGATGTATAATACTCGCACTTAATTAATCTAGGATTAATTAGAAGAGAGAGAAAATTAATATGGGATTATTGCGGAGATATTTTATCTGGGATAAAATATTAATTAAAGAGAGAGAACGATTAATTTGGAATTAATCGATAATAATATATTTGATATATTATTAGAAATTAGATTTCGACGCGGAATTAAAATTAGATTTTAATTCGGGCGAACGAATTAATTTAGAATTAATTCGTTAGCAACGTGAATAGTGATTTCACTAGGCGTAATCATTTAATAACGACGCGACGGAAAATTCGTTAATTTGGAATTAGCGAACCCGAGCCCAAGAGTGATTGCGAGCGCATTCGTATTTCGAATTCGAACGCGGCACGCAAGTCACATCAAGCGTCAAATCACTACTCGCATCAATCGTCAAATCACTTGTCACTTTGAGTGATGTAATATGACATGTTGTCACTTTATTAAAGTGACTTGATGTGAATAGTGATAGATGATTGAAAAGCACTTTTTTGCTTTTTGACTTTTGCTTTTTGAAAAGTAAAAGGAATTGTTTTAATAGAAATAAAAGTGGTAAAAGGTATTATTATTATTAATTTTGGAAATTTAAAATATATAAACCTAATTACACTTTTTATTCTCTCTCTCTCCTTTTACGCACTTCTCTTTTCCTCTCTTTTTCATCTCCTATTCTCACGGCTTCAAGCCGATTCTTCATCACAATGTTTCTGGTTTGACCGAATCAAGGGGGAAGCAAGGAAGAAGACTTAGTGCTAGCACACATGAGTGATACATAGGTGATAGGGAAACGAATTTATGAGCTTGGAAAAGCTTGAAGCTTGGAGCTTCAATGGAGTCCCACATGGCCGATTCTTGGAGGGACTTTGGAGGCCAAAACCGAGCAGCCCACTGCTTGAAGAAGCCACTGCCGAGCATGGAGAGAGGCAGAAAACGCATCTTGTTCTTTGCATCAAATCCAATCATTGTGAGTATATGATTCCGCCATTATTCCTTGATGTATTCATGCGATTTTGTGCTTGGTTTTGTTGATCTTGGGAGCTATATTAGAACTCAACAATGTATCTTGAGCTATTATCAAGCATGAAAAAAAGTTAGGGTTTTATTTTGGGCAAAATCGATTTTGACTTGTTTTGGTTAAATTGATTGTTTAAGCATGCTTGGATGTGTTTAATTGAGATTGTGCATGATCTATTTCATGAAATTGGATGGGATTCAATTTTCCCTAAATTTTGGGCATGACAAATGGGTAAAATCAATTGAAGCATGATTGGGTTTGAATTGGTTGATTAAGTATGCTTGTTGATTAATTGAGTTGTGCATGATCAATTTCAAGAAAATTGGATTGGATCAATTTTCCCCAATTCTTTAGGTTGAACATGTAACTTGAAATTGGGTAAAAAATGTGTTTGAGCATGTTTTAATTAAATTGTGATGTTTAAGTATGCTTAAAACATGTTTTATTGAGATTGTGTGTGATCAATTTCAAGAAAAATTG
>SKCR01002995.1:0-17072 GCA_019454045.1 Zanthoxylum bungeanum | reverse complement strand
GTGAATTTTCAAATTTAGGCATCAAGCAATGAATTTTCTAGTGATTAGTGAAATGTAAGTTTCCACTACCGCATTTGTAAAACTCCAAATCTAATCCCGTAAAATTCATAGATACCATAGATATCTCCAACACTCTATTAGATTAAGTGTCCATGTGTTGCATATTCTTTCATGTTGTTGGGGTTGGTGCTCAGAGCGCCAATCCGGGCCGTATTTATGTCTGATTCATGAATACGAACATCCCCTTATTCCATAATATTACTTATTTATGGTTGCACCTCTTGTTTTTATATACGTATTCGATCTGATTACGATTAGATTGAAACTAAATGTGGTTTAGTGATATGTATATATATTAGACAAAGGCCCGATAATATATAATGCAGTACACAGTTACAAAGTTAGTTTGTAATTGACATTGGGAAGTGTCACTGCTATATGAATATTATCAAACATAGTTCCTGGTCAAGATTTGCTAACACGGGTCGGTTAGTCAAATCCGTTGAGACCAGTACATGTCGTATATCGAGACTTGGTCTGATGGTTTATCCCAATGAACCATGAGTCTAGGGAGACTCGTATAGACGTGTAGGTGTTTATAAGGATAAACACTGAACGGCTCACCGAAGATTCTTAATGGATGGTACACCAACGTCAATAAGAATCTTCTCGGGTTGAGTAGCATAGTGGTCATTCGACTTGAGACACCACTGTGGATGTATGAGACATCCTCCACACTTAGATGGCAGTCACGTCACCGATCTATTTAAATCAGACATCCGCCTGTTCGTTGGGTGTGGATCGATCCTCAGGATATCTTGTGTGTGTCAAGATAGGATCCGTCAGTTCTGTGTACAGAGCAAAGGTAGTCCATATATATTTAGCAGTCTGTTAAATCTGTGGCCACAGTATACATCGAAAGTAAGTTCCGAGTGTTATTTAGAGATTGCTATTAGATACGTCGACGATATAATACCTATAGAGATTTGACGTTAACATCTTTATCTCTGAGATTATTTGGATACCTGTGACGGGGGGATTATACGTATGCAATGACCTCGACCTGTATGATTCAGCTAGTTTATCCGTGATCGTCATAATCTACGGGTGGATAGATTATGGACATGAAATTGGATTTCGTGACGGATATACCTGAATCTAGAGAGTCTCAATAATGAAACATACTCGTAGAGCACTAGAGCAACATTTATGAATAATGATGATTATTTATAAATCGTTTAATCGTTAAACGAAAAATACATGCGAACGGGCCGAACCGTCATTTCCTAATTAATGTGTATTTGTATTTAATATATGATATTATTAAATACACATTAATAAATAGTCAAATAAAGGTATTTGACATATATCATTAATATATGTATTTGAGATATTTAAGGTAAATATAATACATATATTTGATATATTTGTATTTAATTAATTAATTAATTATTTAATTGTTAAATGATTAATATAATTAAAATATAAATATATCACCAAATGATAAAGTTAGGAAATGATTATAAGTTGCAATGTTGACTTATACATTAAAGGAAAATGTTGTCAAATTGATTTTGACTTCTTAAGATATTTGTTCAAAATTGTTTGAAAATAAAAATATCTTTTTTTCTTTATTTTCTATTAAATTCGGCCAACCTTAAGAAATATAAGATTTATATTTTTTGGTTGCCTTTGTTGACTTAATTAAATATCTAATAAAGTGTTATTAAGATATTTATGCAAGTTGATTAAATGAAATGCAAATGAAATTGAAATTGAATTTTCTTGTAAATGCTTGGACAATTTCGGCCAAGGGTAAAATATTACAAGTATATATTGTTTTTCATTTCATTTGTAATCTAACCTAATACACTTTAAAAGAAAACTCCATTAATGGAAACCAAAGAAAGCTTGTGAGAAAGAAAGAAGAAACCAAAGAAAGCTTGGATTTTAGTAAGTTTTTCCAACTTGCTATTAGAAAGGAAAATGTTCCTTAGGATCTAGGCTTTAACATATGATGTTCTTAGGTTATTTCTTTCTTTATTCTTTGTGTTTTTGATGATGGAAGTTTTGGTGAAAGTGTTGAGCATGTGTGATGAAGGAAGATTGTGACTATTGTAGTTATAAGCTTTCTTTTAAGGTTTTGGAAACCTTGTTGCTAATCTAGAGTTGTTGACCCACTCTTAGATGACCTAGATTTGATCTTGAGTTGTTTCATTGTGTTGAGACTTTGATTGGATGGAAGAAACATGATTGAAGTATTGGATTTAACAATTTGGTCTAATTTGTCCAATTTGAAGAAATTGAAAAATTAGGGTTCTTGACCAATTCCAAATTTGGGTTTTCATATATGTTGTGCATTTGGGTGTTTATATGATGCATATAAAGTTTCATGTTCATTGGATTACATCTTGATGTGTTTTGATGCATGAAATGACAAAATGCACAAATTGCCCACCATTGGGAGCATTCGACCAAGTGAGTCAAATTTGGGGATTTGGTTGCTTTTGGTTTTTGATATTTTGAACATGCTAAGTTCATCTTAGAAATGATTTAGAATCATTCAAAATTGATTTGATCAATTTCGGACTAAAATGGACAAAATACCAATGTAAGGGCATTTTGGTAAATTCACTTGAATATGATTCATTTGAATTTTATTTCATAATTTGATTATTGGATAATTAAATAAATGTGTTTATTTAATTAATACGAGAAAAAGTTTTGAAATCAGAAAATTTGATTTTCCACCGTTCCGCTGCTGCGTTACCGGATTTAGCCCCTAAACCCCTACACATGTGATATGAAAGTATTCTGAGTTATAAAGAAAGAAAACTAACGTTGTTTTGACTTTAGATCGATATCAGAACACTCGGAAGTCACCTATATCGCATACCGCATCTGAATTGCCATAGCACTGTGAGTGGATATTTTTTCTTTTATTTGGAAGTATTTATTTCATAATTTTAACTATGTCTTCAGATTATGATTTTGCATATCTTGATTTGATTAACATATACTTGAAACTGTTGATTTCAAGCCAGTTGAAAATTATGATTTAGGATTTTGATAAAGCTTGGTTTCACATTAATATTTCAAGCCAGTCAAATGATAGTAGATATTTCGAGAAATTAAGATCTGAGGATATGATAGAATGAAGCAAAGGATAAAGAGTATTAAGAAAAGTTTAAGAGAGTGAAACTATTAAGATATAATAGAAGCAGGAAGGATATAGATATACAGGTAAAGGAAATACAGTAAGTAACAATAAGAAAGGTTCTGGTTGAGTGATTATATAAAGTAATCAGCTCTAGTCTAGTATAATCAAGCCACTGCATGATTGGAATGATTCTAGTAGCGGATGTGGATGATTTGGCGGAATTATATCTTAGTCTGGAAACAAACAAACAAGTTAATGTGAAGCCGAAATTGTTAAAGAAGAAAAGCTTAACGACAGTTGAAGGTTGTATAAGAGGTATAAAGAAGTTCATAAGCTGTTGAAAGTTGCAAGAAATATGTGGAACAGTGGAAAGATAATAGCTAAAAAAATAAGAAAGAATATTAAGACCAAGTTGGACTAGTAAAGCAAAGAAATACCGAGCACAAGTACGATGATATCAGAACCCTTTAACGAAAATCGAAGGTACCAGTTATTAAGAGTCTGAGTAGTGATTGTGGAGTATAAACAATTGAGCACAGCTAAAAGGTCACAGAAATAGTATTCATTGATATTCAACAGAGATCAAAGAAAAGAAGATAAGATTATTTTTGAAACTTGGAAAACCGCGAGATAGACACCAGAGAAGATTCGAAGACGAATCCTATTTAAGGGGGGAAAATTTATAACGACCGGTAGTTTTTATTACTACCTATGGCGATATTATTACGTACGGGACAAAGGAATATAAAATAAATCATGTTGAGATTCGAATATATTCACGAGATGACTTTGGGAACAATCGGTAAATTTCTTAAAGTCCCGGGAAGAGACTGTACCGTATTCTTTTTGGACCGCCCATAGTATATTGGGAGTAATATTTTCATACAATCTTCGAATTTTATGAATTTTATATCATCGGAAATCTTAGATCGAGACCTACCACTTCAACGTTAAATATTTTTCCAAATTCGGAACAGAACCGGGTCAAAAATGCGAGTCAAAATCTGGATGAATAGTGATTTCTAGACCCGGCCGGCGGTTTGGTTCCGGTTCGGAACATAACCGAACCGGCCGGTTTCCGGTTCCACAAGTGTGGAACCGGAACCGAACCGTTCGGTTCCCGTTCGGTTCGGTTCTTTTTTTTTAATTAATTAAAATAAAAAAATGAGAGGAGTCAAAGCTTAAATAAAAAAAAAATTTATTAATTAAAAAAAATGAGATTAAATTTATAAATAAAAAAAAAATTATTACATTGAAGAGCTTGAGCTTAAATTTTTTAAAATTTAAGTTGCCTACGTATCCTCCAATGGTGAGAGGAATCAAAGCTCACGTAGTTCCATTACAAGTTTAAGACATATCCCCTTTGTAAATTATAATTTTACAATTATCAATCATCATTATCAGTTGATCCTTCGGCTCCGGTTCCGTAGCTTCCGCTTGCACTTGTTGCAGAAGCATTATCGAACAAATCTTCAAAATCATCGGGGGCATCTTCTTGTTGTCTCAGATCAGCTCGAGTCCAATCATCCACACAAGCTGTTGCTTCTAGAGTGCTTGGATGTAATGAAGATCGCCTAGCTTCCAATATATTACCTCCAAAGCTGAAGGCTTGCTCAACCGCAACGGTGGAAATAGGTGCTGCCAATATCTCTTTAGCAATAATAGATAAAACATGATATATATATTTTGATGCCGGTTCCACCATTCAAGGATTTTAAAATTTTTACTGCATAAACTTTCATTAGAAAACTCAAAATTTGTAGATAAATAATTATCTAATTCAGGGTTATTAGTTGTTGTCGTATCCCTAGATTTTTTATTTCGTTGCAATAACCAACGATCCCCTGCGCTAAGTCTTGGTTGAATTACCGGTTCGCTACTACTAGATTGACCTACTGTTCCTAAGTTATATCTTACAATATAATCATTAAATAAAATAATTAAATCACTTCTTAAATTCGTCATTGTAGGCGCTGGTTTTCGCCCGAGGCCTACAATCGAGTTTTCGTGAGGATGAGGCACTGGCAATCCTGCAAAACAAATATGTAGAGTGAACGGGAGTTCTGCCCACCGGTGTGGTGGGTGCCGGGGGCACTCCGACGCTCAAGTCAGTAGTGAAGATGAGCTGTAAGTAATGGAATAGCAAGGCTAGAGACTACCTTGATCCCCATGTGATGCCGTGAGGGCGGTAGGATGGGTGATTATATGAATTCTGGAGAGAATGTTATTAGCCCCCCCAGTCCTCATGGAGCCTTCTTTCTTATATACCTATCTGAGGGTGTGCACTTGATTACTCGTCCGTTGAGTCTTGGTAACGGTCGACTTTATGAGGGATATTCACTGCATTTGCCCGTTGTAGGCTGGAAACTGTTGAATTTATGAATGATGTTTATGAACTTAGGCGTTACGTGGGCCGGCCTCTGGATGGTCCTTCGGTTATGGGTGTTGGTGTTCATCGGGCCTGGGCCGACATTATGTCTTTGGGGTTTGATTAGGAGGCTTCAGGGGTGCGTCCAGTATTGTGTCTGAAGTAAAATGACGAAACTACCCCTGGACCAAATTTGGACCAAACAGTTTGTCCCCTACTCTCTAAGTCAAGAGTCATTGGCTTGGAGAGTACTTGACGCATGTGTCGCATGGGACGAGGCCATATTATGTAGCTGTACTCTAGCGTTGATGCTGCCTACTAATTGAACCAAACGAATGTCAAGTTATCAACTTGAGTCTACAAGAGCCATTGGGGAAGTACCCAATCGTTTGGACCCGATGAAGGTCAGTATATCAGTCATACGACATGTGCCCTCCATGTCTACAAGTTGACTCGAAATGAGTCTATGGGGGATGTCCCCGGTCGACTGGACTTGATGAGTCCAGGAGGATATGATTCATACGACATGTGTAATCCATGTCTACAAGTTGACTTGAAATGAGTCTATGGGGGATGTCCCCGGTCGACTGGACTTGATGAGTCCAGGAAGATATGAGTCATACGACATGCGAAATCCATGTCTATAAGTTGACTCGAAATGAATCTATGGGGGATGTCCCCGGTCGACTGGACTTGATGAGTCCAGGAGGATATGAGTCATACGATATGCGTAATCCATGTCTATAAGTTGACTCGACATGAGTCCATGGGGGATGTCCCCGGTCGACTGGACTTGATGAGTCCAGGAAGATATAAGTCACACGACATGTGTAATCCATGTCTACAACTTGACTCGACATGAGTCTATGGGGGGTGTCCCCGATCGACTAGACTTGATGAGTCCAGGAAGATATAAGTCATACGACATGTGTAATCCATGTCTACAACTTGACTCGACATAAGTCTATGGGGAATGTCCCCGGTCGACTGGACTTGATGAGTCCAGGAGTTAAGTCTATATTCGACATAAGGATGTCTGAAAATGTCTTATGTCGTATGAATTGAAGGTTTGCGTGAAATCAGACCATAGAAACATTGGTCAAAGGTGGGTTCTGAACTATAACGTCATTAGATGTAGGCCACGACACACAAGCTGTGGCCTTCTCTGGTCCTTCAACCAAGGGAAATGTTCTAAAAGAATGGCATCAATGTCGTCTGAAGGAGTTTACACTTGAAAGGTTGGTACGTCCGCCAATTCTATACTTACTGCACATATCTAATTATGGGCCACTGAATTTGGTGAATCCGGGCCCAAAGCTGAAGGAGAAAGAGATTGAGAGGATATGCAAAGGATGGGGAAGCAAAGGAGAATGAGGAGAGGAATTAACCTTATATATACTATCTTAGCGGGCCCTCACACGACTATTTTGACAGCCATGCTTAGATCTTCTGTCTACGGGACCACTTTGGGCAGTTAGGACGTTGAAGCCATTCCTCTTTAGATGTAACATGGTAGCATTATGAGTTATTTTTCATCATGGGGCCAATTGGCCTTGTCGAGTGGACCACTTGGGCATTTGGCGCGATGAAGCCATTCGCCTAAAGATAGAATCCATATCGCCTAAGAAGCTAGATGCAGGGGTTCCAAAGTTTTACTACCTAATAATCCCACATCGGCTGTTGTGGGCGCTGAGACACGTGAAGATGTGGGTTGTCGCCCCCCTCTTATGAGTGTAGCCGTAAGAACCATCATTAAGGTGTCTAAAAAGTCATCTGAAAATTTTGAGTCACAGTCTAAAGTTAGAAGTTCGAAATTTTCGAAGCTGTCCCAAGAAACCACTGTGCTGAGGCTACAAAACTCAGGCCCCAAATAATCAGAAATTTTGTATCAAAGACTGCACTGCACTGTCAAATTAATTGGTTCGACACGAGCTAGTGAGATTGTTAGACCCCCACAAATGCCAAATGAGTTCATCACATACTGGCCACAGAGAACATGAGAGATTGTACCCCAGTAGCCTCGAACATCTTCCCTCACAGTAGAGATTTCAGAGAAACCGAAAGAAGTGTCAATAGGCCACAACAAACAGAGTAGCCTCGAGACTGTGAGCAGTTTTTTTTTTTTTTTTTTTTTTTTACGTGATAATTGAAACTTTTGTGAATTCTTGTGGTAAATTGATGTAATGGGGATGTAAAACTTGGCTTTCGACTCTCACCTACAGAGCCAGATAGAGCCTACCAACTGTTCGAGAAAATGCCACAAAGGCTAAAAGCTCTTGTGGCTGGTGGCTACTGGCTGGTGAATTGCTATGGATAATGGAACTAACTACTCTGACTTTAGGCGAAGTGTATCATTTGGTCAGACAATCAGTGCAAGTTCCTTATTGAGAAGACGCTCTTTAAGTTCATCAACTGTCGTGGCCTCTCAAGTGGATGATGAAATTGAAAGTGAGTCTGTTTCAGAAACAGGCGATATTGGGCACTTCCCAGCAGGAGACACAGCGAGAGTGGCATCATTCGTTTATCTATTGATAATACATAAGAGGATGGAGTGGAGTTTCACATTCCAGAGAATAATCTATTGCAATCATCTCACGATCCTGTGGCATCTATTACAGTTTCTGCAGTGACACATTTGCCAGAGGAAATCATATCTCATCGGCTCGACCGGCTCAAGAGACACGCCAAAACAAAGATCCACAGCTCAAGAACCATAACTGCTCAAGTTCCATAACTCCCACATCCCCACTGCAAATCGAATACACAAGAGAGGAGACCATAACTCCCATGACGATGCGCCGATGCCGAAGCCATAAGATGGAGTGCCACAGGATATGGCTTCTTGTTTTGTCGACTGGGCAGTATGCTGCCTTTTGAATGGATGAAGTCCACGTCGTTTGGGATTTTATTCATACATCTGTGTGAACGCTTTTGGCACTTTAAGCTTTTAATCCTTCTTTTGATTTTGAGCATCCCGTGTGAGCATCGTACAAAGAGTGGCCAGCGACACCACCAAGAATCAAATTTATCATAAGCCACTGCAATACACTACTTCATTTCCTAAAATGCCACACTCATCTTTCCCTGGAATACCCACACTACCCTCAATTCAAATATTTCACTCTACTTCGCCGAAGACTTCCATCCTCATCTTCTCAACCCAGCAACACTGACGACACTACCTTAACGAGCCCAGATAAATTCGACCCTGTAGCCTGAGGCCAGAGGGCTGGGGGTTTCTTTCTTGCAGTTCTGCTATGTCCTGTCAAGAGTTGGTAACCGATGTGGGACTTGATTTTCTGGTGGCCTTTTATAGAATAAGCTTGGCAATGGCATTTTCCTACGTGTATTATGTTGGCAGTTTCCTCCATACGACCCTGTTTGCGATAGCAGAGCGTATGGGGTTTCCGCGAGTGGGGCTGCTTCAATTGGCACGTTGAGGCCATTTCTTCTTTGCATGTAGCGTGGCTTGACGAAGGATATTTTTAAGCATGGAATGACTTTAGTTGTAAATAACTTGCAATCTTTTGAAGCCTACACGTTTTTGCTCATGGGTTAGGCTTGGGTGTTTTAGTTATGTGTGGACAGTGTTTGAAGGGTTGTGGCCTTGAAAGAGGCAATGTGGGATTTTATGCTGAGTTTTGTTTTACTTTCGGCTAGTGATGGGCTGAGTGAAAATGGACTCATGCCATGTGTTATGGAGATTGGTGAGGCTGGTCCCCCATGGTTTTTGTGGATTTTGAGCCGGCGTCAGTAGTTAGGCTTTGCTTTCTAGTTGACTCTCGTGGTCTTTTTGGTTGCATAAGAAGGTCTGGCATCATGGGCATGCAATAAGACACGTTTCATGCCTTCTGGAGAAGGTCAATAGAATCATGGTAGACTGGACACGTGGAATGTCCATGAAGCTATTGTTTTCTGAACCAAATGGAGGTCAGTGAGTCCACTCTGCTGGATCCGATGAGAACCCATGAGTCTTCGATCGAACGGACCTTGTGGAGGTTCAAAAGATTCTCCACTCAGTCTACAAGACCTTTTCATGTCCCCAAGAGAACAATGCAATTCTTCTACTCTTGCTGCATGGAATAGATAACATTCTCCCACATCTTATGGAACAGACGACATTATATCAATGTAGTATGAGGAAGATAACACTACGTCCATGTCATCTGGAGGAGATGGTAAATCATGCATATCATCCAGAGGAATAACAATATTCTTCGTCGTTTGGAGAAAACATCACTATTTGGATGTAGTGGGGAGTTGATGACCACTTTGTCGTATGGAGAAAATGACTATCCTCTTATGTCATCTGAATGAGGTCAATCATCCCACGCAGTTTGAAGTTGTTGGCAATCTATTTTGTCATATAGGTAATTGGGCTATGCTTTATCTAATAGTACCTCAGTCAAACTAAGTATTCTTCCATATCATGTCAAATGGGAATTCAAGCAAATGTCAAGCCTCATACGTGAGTGTCGAGTGGGATATTTACTAAATACTAAAAAATCATATAGTGTTAATTTTGACTAGCTACATATAGTATTTTGTCAATTGGGACATCCTCCACAACACACTAATGTCAAGTGGGACGTCCCTAACAAGTTCTATGTTGCTTTGTAAATGTCGAATGAGACATCTTTATCAATTATCAGGTTGTAAATTGTAGTGTTGACTGGGACACCATCGCAAGTTTCATACTATAAATTGTAATACCAACTATGACATCTATTACAAGTCCCAAGCCGCATATTGATGTCGAATGGGACATCCATAGCAATTATCAAGCTATATAGTGTAGTATCGACTGGGACATCCATAACAAGTCCCAAACTATGACACCTATTATAAGTCTCGTGCCATTTCTAATATCGATTAGGACTTCATTAAAAAGTACAAACCATACCTGGTAATGCTGACCGGGACGTCCACGCTAAGTCTTCATTCGGGTACCGTCGACCGAGACATCATCCTCATGCAAAGTACTTGTTCCCAATCACGTAGTATGGAGCTAAAGGCAATCCATGCATGTCATACGGAGGAAATGGAAATTCTTTCAGTCGTCTGAGATGGGGGACAGTCCTCCCAGATTTTCTGGAGTATATGATATTTCTTTCACGTTGTCTGGATAAAGTGACAATCAATCCATGCATTCTGAGGAAGATGACAATCATTTCACGTGTAGAGAGAGGTTGATGACAATCAATCCATGCATTCTGAGGAAGATGACAATCATTTCACGTGTAGAGAGAGGTTGATGACAATTAATCCATGGATCGTTATGTATGTAAGGGTCGTAGATTGAGATGTCTTTGCTTGCTAAGAATCGCTAAGGCCCCACGGTGGGCGCCAAATTGTAGGCGCTGGTTTTCGCCCGAGGCCTACAATCGAGTTTTCGTGAGGATGAGGCACTGGCGATCCTGCAAAACAAATATGTAGAGTGAACGGGAGTTCTGCCCACCGGTGTGGTGGGTGCCGGGGGCACTCCGACGCTCAAGTCAGTAGTGAAGATGAGCTGTAAGTAATGGAATAGCAAGGCTAGAGACTACCTTGATCCCCATGTGATGCCGTGAGGGCGGTAGGATGGGTGATTATATGAATTCTGGAGAGAATGTTATTAGCCCCCCCAGTCCTCATGGAGCCTTCTTTCTTATATACCTATCTGAGGGTGTGCACTTGATTACTCGTCCGTTGAGTCTTGGTAACGGTCGACTTTATGAGGGATATTCACTGCATTTGCCCGTTGTAGGCTGGAAACTGTTGAATTTATGAATGGTGTTTATGAACTTAGGCGTTACGTGGGCCGGCCTCTGGATGGTCCTTCGGTTATGGGTGTTGGTGTTCATCGGGCCTGGGCCGACATTATGTCTTTGGGGTTTGATTAGGAGGCTTCAGGGGTGCGTCCAGTATTGTGTCTGAAGTAAAATGACGAAACTACCCCTGGACCAAATTTGGCCCAAACAGTCATTATGCTCGTAATATCAACATCATCTACTATTCCTAAATAACCATAGTAAGCTTGTAAACCACCATTCAAACCTTCTAATTTAAATCTAGGATCAAAAACAGCAGCAATAAATAAAGTAAAGGAATTTCTCTAAAATAATTCAACCATTTTACCTTCATAACAGTAATGGCTTCGAGCAAAACAATATCATAGGGTCGTCACTGTTAACATGTTCATTGAGAGTGCCAACAATATTCAAACTCTCAAGAAGAAATAAATGTGCAGTGGGATAATAAACACCGCTAAAAACTAAAGTAGCATCATTAAAAACTCTTAAAATATCTAAAATTCTTTCACAAATATCCCATTGACTAGGATAAAGTGTGATATTTTGAACATGTTGAGAAAAAAAAACTACATAATGCATCTTTGTATTGAAGTGCTTGACATAAAAGAAAATAAGTAGAATTCCAACGTGTTGGAACATCTTTAGAAAATTTAATCGGTTTAATACTATTTATTTTACAAAACTTGGTACATTCCCTCCTAACTTGAGAATATGACCAAATACAGTTAAGTGTCGTTTTAATAGGATCAAGGAAAGGAGATAATAATTTTAGACCGTCTTGCACACATAAGTTTAGGACATGACATGTACAACGAATAAGAAAAAATCGACCCCCTAAATTTGGTTGACATATTTCTTTTAAATCATTGATGGATGCAGTATTTGCAGATGCATTATCAAATCCAATTGTTAAAATTTTTTCTCCTAAACCATATTCATCAAAAATTACCTTCATCATTCTATAAATATTATGTGCAGTATGTTGGTCATCAAAAACTCTAAATGCAATAAGTCGTTTTTGCATGGTAAATGATGCATCAATCAAATGACAAGTCACACCCATGTATGAGTGTGTTTTGCCAATGGTCACTCCAAATATCAGAATATATAGAAATACGACCTTTCATCTCTTTAAATATTTCATTTAAAATAATTTTACCATCTTTATATAATTTGAAAATATGACGTTTTGTTGTGTTTCGAGTCATTCTACATGCAGCAGGGTTTTAAAGCATTATGCACGTAATTAGTAAAATGAAGTTTTTCACCAAATCTTAAAGAAAGATGTGCCATACATGTTAATTTCGCAAATTCTTCTCTATTTTTTGCATCAGAATATTTAAATAAATCTACACTACTCGTACCTCTACTAGATGATGCGTACCTGGCCATTTGAGTCTGCGTCGTATCAATGCCAAATTCAACCGGATGATGTTTCTCCATGTGCTTGATCATATTGCCGTATCCACCAGAAAATTTATAGATAACCCCACAATAGTTGCAAATTGCTCGTTGTGAACCATCGTCTAGGCGTTCCAAATTAAAATGAATTTTGAAAATATCGGAGGACCGAGCCTTAACTTCTCTTCTCCGTGATTGTGCACTGACACTAGGGCCGCTCTCTTGGGTCGGCATATTTGACATTATGTTCTCGGATGAGCTTGCCAATTGAATAATTGCGATGCGAATGATAACAAATTAACAACTAAAATAAGAGAATTGTATTGAAGTAAGATTGAGAATAAGAGATTTATAGAAAATGAGAGAGTTGAGAATTTTGTGTGATGAAATTATGAAAAATGAATCCTATTTATAGAATTTTAGAATTTTTTGATACCAAAAATGCCCCTAAATATAACCGTTTTATTACCGTTATTAGGGGTACATTAATAATTTTTATTTTATATAATAAAAAAAAAATTTCTAATTTTTTTTTTTTTTGGCAGGGAGCCGTTTGGCAGGGAGCCAAACGGCTCCCTGCATCCCCCAACGGCTACTAGCCGTTGGGGGAATTAGGCCCCCAACGGCTAGTAGCCGTTGGGGGCCGTAGGGTTCCTGTTGGAACCATACGGTTCCAACAGGAACCCGACGGTTCCAACCGGAACCGTTCGGTTCCGGTTGGAACCGTCTGAACCGGTGGAACCGTACGGTTCCACCGGTTCGGACCGGTTCGAGTTGGGGTGGAACCCTAACCGAACCGGTCCCATTCCGGTTCGATTCTGGAACCGGTTGGAACCGGAACCTTCCGGTTCCAACCGGTTCGGTTCCGGTTCCGAACCGGAACCGTGGCTGGGTCTAGTGATTTTGGACCAAAATGCAAAAATCTCAATTTTTCTCCAAGTTTCTACACTCTTCTTCAACTTTCTAAATATCAAATGGACCAACCTATATAAAGAGGTTACTATTTGCTATTTCCAAAAAGATTAAAAAATGAAATGGAAGAGAAAAAGAAAATGAAAGCCGAAAGAAAAGGAAGAAGAAGAAGAAGAAGAAGAAGAAGAAGGAGAAGAAGAAGAAGAATAAGAAAGAAAGAAGGAAAGGGAAGCAAGCAAGCTTAGCACAAAGGAAGGCATGGAGAATGAAGAAATCAAAGTGTAGAAAGGTAAAACCCATTTTACCCAAATCTTGTAATATTTAAATTTTGATAGTATAATGGTAAAATAAAAATGAGGGGATGATGGTAGATTTATTTTAATGACAAAGGTATAGAAAATTAATCCCTAAGCTAAACACCCAAATTTGGTGGATTTAAAGTTTGGATAAATTATGGGTTTTGAAGTTTAATAAGTGGTTGATGATGATAGAATAGAGGTGTTGGATGATAACTAAGTATAAATGATTGAGTTGTGTTGATGGTTGAAGATAAGAATTGTGAGATTAAACTTATGGATTAAAGTTATTAAGTTTTGAGGTTTAAATCTTTGTGAGGAAATTAAATGGATTAAAGTTAGGTATTGATGAATTAATGAATTCAATTATGTAGTATTGTATGTTATATGATGTTTGGAGTAATGATTTTGCTATGGTAATGTTTGAGATTGTGTGGGATTGTGTTTGGGGAGAGCTGAATTCGGTGAAGACAGTTTCTGCTCCTGGAATATGCCTGCGTGTCGCGACACGCTGCTTGCGTCATGACGCCGGCAAGGCCGAAAGAGAAGGAAATCTGGCGTCAGCGCGTCGCGACGCGACGACCAAAAACAGAATTTTTCCTTAAGGATACGACGGGAGACCAAAACCTTACCAAATCAGTTTCAAACCCTCTAATTCCATTCTAATGTGTTAGAGACCACCCTTGGGGTCTCGTATCAGTACATACCTTACATCAAGTTATGAATGTGGTGAGCCTTGTATATAAAATTTAGTAACGTATCGTTAGACCTATTTCATTATATTTACTGACCAAGTTCTCAACCATAGATTATCCGCAGGAATCGTACTCTCCTACGTCGAGATATCTTATACTAGCCAAAATCCAAATCAGTGAGTGGACGTTTCTTCCTTATATAGTTTTATTAAAGTTTTAAGTTTTGAGTTTTGATAACAAACTTACTTTTTATGCCTTAGGACGTTAGATTTCTTTTAGCACTCTTGTTACATGAAACATATACTTTATGTTATGTTTTATCAGTGTTTTAGACAGTAAAATTTTAAAATATGATTTTCATGATTTCGGGGCATGAGGTAAAACCTCACCCCAGTATGTAACTTGAGATAGAGTGGAATTGACGGATACATAGGACGTGTGCACATGTAGAGAGTCAGGATGACGGCTTAGGTTCGTGTACCTGGACTCTAATGGTGGCTATGTCCAGTTGAGTCATTTTCCTGGACATAGAGCTCTACGTTCAATTGAGTCATTTTCCTGGGCGTAGGACACCGCCAGTTTCAGAGACACCCAGTTGAGTCATTTTCCTGGGCGTCATCTGTATCAGAGACCCGGTGATTATTCCCGGACAGGTCCAGTTGAGTTGGTTTCCTGGACGTAAAGCAGTTTTCAGTTTTTCTTAGATTTCCAGAACACAGATTCCAGATTTTCAGTACATAAATTTTCAAAAATCAGTTTTCAGTTTTTCAGCAGATATTCAGATACAGTTTTCAGCAATAATTTTCAGAAACATTTTTCAATTTCAGAAAGTTTAGTTTTATAAAGAGATTTCATATGAAATGATTTTTTCTAAAAACTTTAGATTTAAAGATTTTATGATTTTCATATTCATGTCCACTCACTTAGATCGTACATCGATCTAACCCCTCATTCCCAGTATTTGTTTTTGCAGGAACTCCATGAGGACGAGCTCAGGAGGACGAATACTGATGCAGTCACCAGGGATGGAGTCCACCAGCACTGAGTCATATAGCATGAAAGTCCAGTTAGAGTCAAAGAAAAAGTTGCATGTGCACAGTATAATATAAGTCATTTTGAGTGTCTGTAAATGTTTGTAAAAGAAAAGAATTTTTGAATATAAAGTTATGAGAAACGAAAGTATTTTACATAAAAAAAAGTCGGCTCGTGATCATCATGCATGACATTGCATTTGAGTATTTTAGAATACAGTCGAGAACTCAGAGGCTAATGGGGTTAATACTGCTATCCCATGCCGGTAACATCTCACAGATCAGAGATGTTACAGGGCCATGCCCTAGCCAAGCACCATGATTCCCACAATTCAATTGCAAAAAATATTTTTATTACTACTATAAATTTCAGTATCACTGTTTTTTTCTTCTTCAGTGGTTCATTCTTTTTTGTTTAACCATGGCGATATTATTCTTCATTACTATCTCTCTGAGTGCAATATTTTTTTGTGCAGCTCAATTTATTTCATACCTTGTGAATTTTCGACAGAATTTCATCTATACACTTTTCACTGTCGGTTTTGTACTGGCAGTTACTGGAGCAGCTTTACTTAATATCAAATTTGAATTTTTTAAGTATTGTCTAAGCGTTTTGCTCTGTTTAACTCAGTTATTTGTTTCGATTCTTACGGACAAACACTACATACTGATTCTGTCATTCTCGTTTTTCTCAACCTCAATATTTTTTTAGGTATGGTTTGAAGTTCAAGGGCTGTGCAACTAAAAAACTGGGCACATGGGCAGCAAAACACCCGATTTCAAAAATTTGGTTCGGCTTCATCTAAAGTCTAAAATTATGAAATTTGAAGTTCAACTCAACTACACAACCACCGAAAAGGAGTTGCTCGCAGTTGTGTACGCTTTTGACAAATTTCGCTCCTATCTACTAGGTCCTAAAGTGGTGGTCTACAACGATGCCAAAATAATAGTGTGTAGGATTTTTTAATGAAAACACAAAAGAAAATCAACACAATTTTTTTCTTACACACAAAGATTACGTTTCAGGTCCATCTTTTTCTGTTATGTTGGATTTATTTATGGGTTTGATTTTTGCAGATTTTGGTTGGTTGACTTGCCATGAAATTTTTTGTTGTAACATCCCCAATCAAAAAAATATTACCGGCAGGGAATAAGCCATACTATCCCCCTAAGCCTCAAATTATCTAACTGTTCAATACTGTCAAACTCATCCCAAACATAAGTTCATGCATAGGGTCCAATGCCCAACACAATACTCATAGAAATGCATAGGTCAGAGTTCGTAAAATCTATGGTCTCTATACTTCTATGGTATCCGATCGTCCTTAAATTTCTTACTTTCTTTATCTTGATAACAGTCCTTGATACTCGGGTTAACTTACTACTTCTACGGGACGATTCAGGAAAATATTGTATC
>SKCR01002994.1:0-17364 GCA_019454045.1 Zanthoxylum bungeanum | reverse complement strand
GATAAATACACCAATCAACAATGAGATTTAACGTGGTTCGGCGGATCAGATCCCACCTACGTCCACGGGGCACAAAACGAATGATACGTTTATTACTGAAGATATATTCTCTGATCTTTCGTGTGTTTAGAAGTCTGATGATATGATATTGATATTGATATTGATTCTGATCTTGATTTTGATGTCACTTACGTACACTTTCCCCTTCTATTTATAAAGTGAAGAAATCAGATTCCTTTTCCTACAAGAATTTCCTAGTTGAAAAACAATTTCTCATTCCCATAAGGATTCCTAGTCAAAAACTACTTTCACTTCCTTTATCCTATTAGGAAACTAATAATCATCAGTTTACCCCATGAAAGGTAGGATAACTTATTATCTTGTCCGTAAAAATAGGATGCCTTATCTTCTGGAACATGCCTCGCCATATGGTCGGTCTTGACATGGTCGGCTATAATGGTCTTTTGAACCGAGAATGCTTGCTGTCGATCTGATAACTGCTCGGTACTCTGAACCAAAGTGCTCGGTCACCGATCACTTGGTCATGGCCGACCATTTTACTGTTTGGCTCCTGGTGGTCGGGTCGACATTTAATGACCTTGCTCAAGAATAGAATTACCTTTTACCCTTCGATACTTCTTAAATACTATAGGACTTGAAAACACCATCAACATCTGTCCCCTAGTTCTCGGTAACAACGAGTTTGCGAGTTGATGCCGGGAACTATAAAAAAAGATGGTGTGCCGATGAATCCGTCAGTGTGGTCACTCCAGGAACCGCAGAGAAAAAATGCATTGGCTGTAAATCTGGTCCTTCCTGTCCTGCCATCTTCATGTGCTCAGTCAACGAGGATCCCGATATCTACCTGTGGAAAAATGCTTTGCCCGTTATGCTGATGACGATCGACTCGGTGGGACGTAACCTGACCCCGAGCTGAGAAGAACATTTGGCTCTGGGGGAATGTCCACATCCCCAGACCAATAGAGGGCCCGACCATTGGGAGATGCTCCGATCCCATGCCGATGATAAGTCTCTCTCGGTGGGACGTATCCCGACCCCGAGCTGAAGAAAAATTTGGCTCTGGGGGAATGTTACATCCCCAGTCCAAAGAAGCCGACTCGGTGGGACGTACCCGACTCCGAGCCGAAAAAGACTTGGCTCTGGGGGAATGTACATCCCCAGTCCAAAGAAGCTGACCGGTGGGACGTAACCCGACCCCGAGCTGAAACAACATCGATCTCGGTGGTACAAGAGCAGACCCGAGCCGGAAAGAAACATCGGTCTCGCGGTACAAGAGCAGAGCCTAGCCGGAAAGAAACATCGGTCTCGGCGGAACGAATCCAGCCCCGAGCCGATTAACAAGTGGCCTCGGCGGAACGAATCCAGCCCCGAGCCGATTAACCAAGAGCCCTCGGTGGAAAACGAATCCACACCGAGCCGGTTAATCCTTTGGGTTTTATTCATAAGGGAAGTGGATCCTCTTTGAAGCCCTATTAGATTAGTCGGGCGTCCCCTTGCCAGACCTAATGAAAACGAAAACGGATTTTTTTGAAAATAAAATTAAAAAGTGTAAATAACAGCACGGATAACCTCGAACAGCGTCTCGCCGAGGTCTCCAAACATAATTCTGGATCTTTCAATTCAGTGTCCCGCCGCGAAACCAGGATTTGGATCAGAGAGCGTTTGAAATGGTAAGGGCACATCCTCTATACGTCAGGTCAATGTGAGCTGCGTATTGTATGAGGGCTCTTCCTTACAACGCTGGAGTAGGCACACGCCACGAGGGCACAACGCCTCCTCGTGCTGCGCCTCTCTTGGATCCAAATGATGAATGGATCAAAGAATGTCCGAGACATTAAGGGTGTATTCCTCTTACGTCCGGTAACACTGGAGCAAGCAATCGTCACGGGGGCATAGTTCATCCCCGTGCTATGCTTATCCACGGACCCATTGCATCGAGTATATGAGGATCAGAGAGTGTTCGAAATATTAAGGGCACATTCCTCCTTTTGTTCTGTAACACTGGAGCAAGCAATCGCCACGGGGGTATCATCTCTCCCCGTGCTATACTTCTCACGGATCCTATGCATCGAGTATGTCCCTGAATATTCCGAGGACCCCGAGCTAAGAGAGACACTTGGTTCTGGGGGAATGTCCCGTCCCCAGACCAATGAGCATGACTCGGTGGGACGTAACCCGACCCCGAGCTGAAAGAGGTACTTGGCTCTGTGGGAATGTCCCGTCCCCAGACCAATGTGCATGACTCGGTGGAACGTAACCCGATCCTGAGCTGAATAATCAAGTGGCCTCGGCGGAACGAAATCCAGCCCCGAGCCGATTAACCAAGTGGCCTCGGCGGAACGAAATCCAGCCCTGAGCCGATTAACAACAGATGGAAGACTCAGTAAGAGCAATGCCCGTGACATGTGTCGTGGAGCAAGTTTTTTTTGTTAAGTCCATGGTAGAAAACAGCCATATTGCCGTAGCTGTGAGCAGTATCAGGGTGGTCCAAACCCAAGCAACGTTCATTAATGATTAATTCTTGTGTTGTTGCATAATAGCTCCAGCCATGTCTCCTGCGTGATATAAAACCATAGCAAGGTACTACAGCAAGTTAGCAACCACCCGATGCATCGGGCCAGTCACATGTTGAAGTACTGAGAATGCCTCAGAAACAGAGTATAGTCTTCACTAAGCAGACCCTCAGCTAATTGAATTTTCCCCATTTCAACGAGGTTCGTTTTAGCTTTCAGAACATATGGGAACTGAATGCTTCACAACAGGTTGAAGATTCAAGAAATCCAATGATTGGAAATGATCTGCAGCATTAAAATCATATTTGCGAGCTGGCAACACTTACGCCGACCTTTGGCAAAGATTACGCATAACTGAAACTTTTTACTCGCAGCCTTATATCCTCTGGCAACTCAAACTGGTATTTCAATTTTGCAAATTCTTTGAGGTCAGACCACACAGTTTCTGAGCTAACATTCATATAAGAGGAATGATTCTCTCTTGCAGATCCTCTGCCTTTCCCCTAACTTGGCCCCTAGACGACTTGGCAGAAGATTGATGACCTGATTGTCTTTCTTTTGGGTTCTAGAGTACACATTGTTCGTAAACTTTTCCCCCAACAGTTTGACAAATTCCAAAGAAACAATTGAAAAGATGTGTCATAGCTGGGCCGAGATCGTGAGAAAGAAGCGCGTAATCCAGTCACATGTGCATCTGAGAAGAGAAATCAGTCTGACCATACTTGCAATACATTTTCTTTTGGGGCTTCGACAGTGATCCTTCCAGTAGGGTCTGCCGTCTCTGCCTAAGCTGACTGCCACCATCTTGAGCCTGACCAGATTGTAGGAGTCGATCAATATCATCTATGTCAAGAAGAAGACAAAGGCCATCTTCAACGACAATCCTAGCTGCGAGCATTGGTTCCTGTTCCAGAGGCTTCTCGGAGATTCTCTAATCAGTGCGCTCATTAGAAGAACCACATGGAGGGTCCATATCAAGAAGTAGACGAAGCCTACGTATGGAAAAGAGGGGAATTCTCCCAAGAGTATCATCTTGAAGATGTTTTGTGCTGTTGCGAGCCTAAGAAAGAAGCTCCTTGAAGTGAGATGGACAAAAATGGCTTTTCATCCTTAACCCATTTGATATATTTTTTTTTTGTAAGACGAGCTTGATGGTAATAATCATCTACGTATGGGTCATTGCTACATGTCGCAACATGCTGCATTTTAAGAATACTTTCTATCTCTTCAGCTGTCATATATTTGGATCTCTGCTTCTATGTGAAGCCTTCGGTCTATGATCCCGAATATCAGCTCCATGCATTGCTTTCTGGGATGGTGTATTGTATAGTTGAGATTGCAAAGCGGCAAAATGGGACAAAGACGGCTGAACTTGATGATGTAATCTCTGCTGACGCAACAGCTGTTGTGGTGACATCAACTAAGAGGATATCAGGCCATTTTGATAGGGTAACAGCTGTTGAACTCCCTGCCGATCGGTGATTTCCATTTTCTGCCATCGTCTTACTACGCGAGCCGCTTTTTGTTGAGTTCCCCACAAACAGCCTCAACTGTTGACGGCTGATTTTGGTCTTAGGGCAATATTGAAATATTACTCCCGAGACAATCCTCCTTCAATAGTGAATTTGTTCGGTTTATGGGGAACCAAAAGCAAACTTAGCAAAAGACAGATAAATACACCAATCCAAAAGCAAACAGAATGATGCTGTCGATCTGATAACTGCTTCGGTACTCTGAACCAAAGTGCTCGGTCACCGATCACTTGGTCCTGCCGACCATTTACTGTTTGGCTCCTGGTGGTCGGGTCGATATTTAATGACCTTGCTCAAGAATATAATTACATTTTTACCCTTGCGATACTTCTTAAATACTATAGAACCTGAAAACATCATCAACAATATATGTTTGATATATCTACATAATGAGATGTATTTCTGTCAAGCTGTAATAAAGAATGTTGTTGGGCAAAATGGATGGTACTATGTATCTTACAATGATTCCCAAAGGTATCAATTTTTTATGTCTGAGTTGTAATGAAATTGTTAATATCGAACACCAAGGTGATTATTAATAAATCTATTACATAACAACTATCGTGTAAAGAAAAAACTTGAAAATATTTATTTTTATTTTTTAAATGTCTAATATAGATATAATCTTGAGTTTGAAGTTGAAATTTTATCTCAAAAACTATATTTGTTGTTTTTGACAAAAGAGCCTAAAAAGTGTTGCATTTTTTAAAAATCCAGATATACAACTGACATGAAACATCGTTATCATCCCCTTAGAAACTCATAATATGCAGTATGCACATATCATGACCCTTACAGTGCTAACTAACTTGTACTGTATAAAACTGACTAACGATACCATATTTGTTGTTAAAAGACACAGTTACCGGCGACAGTTGTTTCGGAAACAAAATTAATACAGATCACGTGATAAGAGCATGTCTAATTTTTTTTTATACTAACTGGTTAATTGACCCACTTGGCACACACAATTGCGTGCACCAAATATGATGCACATAAATGAGATAAATAATTTATTATTTTTTTAAAATATGAAAATCTCCTCATCAAAATATTTGATCCGGACTTAATTAGAATAAGTAAAATTTCTAACTATCACGACTCTTATAACAAATGCACATCATGAATTCGAACTCAAGATCTCACAATTAAATCTAAATCTTGTATTACAAAATACTTCGTACATCCCTTTTTAATAGGCCGCTAGTCTTTTTCCCAACAAAATAAGGAAACATGATTAATGTGGTAAAAAAATTAATATTTCCTGATATATCTCTCATTAACACAATACAATCTCACTTAAATTCAATAAAATTATTTTCTTAAATAAGGGTATATAAGTAAACTTCTTCCTTTAACTCTCTCTAAACAATAAAATTAGACTATAATTTGAGATTTCCAAAATAGAAAAATGGCCACTAAAGGAGTAACATATATAAATAAATAAATTTATCATTTTGAATTTTTCATTAATTTATAGAAACAGTAAATAGTTTATGTTTGAGCACATGGTTTGGCTGCTGAACACTGCGGCGTTTGCAAACTTCAAGTTTCAACGACTTACCAAGATGAATGGGAGGATGACGATGCATCTAGTCATTTTGCCATTCCATTTCTTATCTAAAAATAATAATAATAATAAAATAAATAAATAAATTTAATAACAATGAGGATGCTAACCATTTTTTACTGTCTTTTATCAGTTTTGAGTTTGACTTTTGAGACTGACTGTGGGTATCGTCTGCCTTAAGATTATTGCAAACAAATTTCTAGCAAATAAATAAAAAAAAAAAAAAAAAAAGAAGTAACAGCTTTCGATTTAAAAGTAACATTCCGCCTCTTATGTCTCGCCACGTGGCTGTGATCGGCGCCGGCGCCGCCGGCTTGGTGGCAGCTCGTGAGTTGAAGAGGGAAGGCCACACGGTGGTGGTTTACGAGAAAGCAGACCAAGTGGGTGGCACTTGGATTTACACGTCGGAGACCGAGTCAGACCCGCTTGGTCTCGACCCAAATCGAGTCACGGTTCATTCGAGCCTCTACAAGTCTCCTCCGGGTCAATCTTCCCAGAGAGTTGATGGGTTTTCGAGATTACCCGTTTTGGGCCCCAGAGCGAGCCAGGATCCGTTGACCTGAGGAGGTATCCCGGTCATCAAGAGTTATTGCTTTATTTACAAAATTTTGCCAGACATTTTGGTGTCAGTGAAGTTGTGAGGCTTCAGACTGAGGTGTTGCTTGTACGTTTGGCTGAGAAAATAACAAATGGAAAGTCAAGTCAAGAAAGAAATACGAAGTTGTTGAAGAGGAAACTTTCGATGCTGTGGTTGTTTGTAATGGACATTATTCAGAGCCTCGTGTTGCTGAAGTTCCTGGTACTTGCTGTTGATTCTATTAGAGCATAATTATGACTATGTTTTCGCTTATGAATTCTTAAATCAATCTGTTTGTATTTTTTTTCAGGCATCGATTTGTGGCCAGGGAAACAAATGCATTCACATAATTATCGCATTCCCACACCTTTCCAAGATCAAGTATGTATTATGCTCCTACTTCCTCATTTATATTTTGATTTTTATTGAGGATAGATAGTTATGAAATAAATTGTAATTGCTTTTTGTATGATATATGGCTCCCCGTGGACAGGTTATAATTCTGATTGGGGACTACGTTAGTGCATCTGATATAAAAATGGAGTTAGTCGGATTTGCAAAGAAGTTCACATTGCATCTCGAGCAGTTGCAGATGAAACACATGAAAAAACAGCTCGGATATGCTAATATGTGGCTTCATTCCATGGTAACAAGTTGCTGATTCTGGGGTAATTGATTGATCTGGCAAAGCCTTAATTTCATCGAACTAATAATATTTCAGGTAGTAAGTGCCAATGAAGATGGTACTGTGGTTTTCCGAAATGGAAGAGTCGTATCTGCAGATGTTATTATGCATTGCACCGGGTAGCTTTTTTTAGTTTGCCTTCATGCTTAGTTTAGAATGGATGATTTACAGTTTTTGATCATGTTATAAGGTACAAGTATAGCTTCCCTTTTCTCAAAACCAATGGCATTGTGACTGTGGATGACAATCGTGTTGGGCCACTATACAAGCATGTTTTTCCACCAGTCTTGGCACCAGGGCTTCCTTTGTAGGGATACCACAGAAGGTTCATCTCCGCATATATGCTTTAACATTGTATACTTTTTTTTATCGGATTCTTTTCCAAAGATGCCAATGATTATTCTTGAGTGATCTGTTTCCAGGTTTTGCCTTTTCTCTTCTTGAACTCCAGAGCAAGTGGGTTGCTGGGGTTTTGTCTAGTCGAATTGTGCTTCCTTCACAAGAGGAGATGATGGAAGATGTTAAAGCCTTTTACTCAAAACTTGAAGCTTCTGGCAAACCCAAGCGACACACTCATTACGTGTTTGAGTCTCTATTTAAGGAGGTGGATTGGCTTGCGGCACAGTGCAGTTGTCAAGGCTTTGAAGAATGGAGAAAGAAAATGACATTTGCAGCATTGAAAAACCACATTGCTCGACCAGGGAGATACCGTGATGAATGGGATGATGATCATCTGGTTGCTGAATCCCACAAGGATTTCATCAGATATGCTTCTAAACTCTAATAAATCAAAAGTAACAGTCGCCTCTCTCCGCAAATGAATTCCATCTGTTACAATTTCTATATAATCAGCTGATGAATCAATTCCCCATTGTATAAGTAGTCTTCAATTCTCATTGTTGTATTAAACATTATTCCAAATAATACATTTGTCTAATCTCAAACTCTTAATATAAGGGCTCGTTTGGTAAAAACACTCCACCAAACAAGTAAGTTAATGATAGTGTTAATGCTACACAAACCATTGCGAGGACATGAGATTATTTTTTTACGCTAACTTATATTCTAGCGTTTGTTCCATAACTTATATACTAACTTATACTCTCTGGCATTACTCTCTACCTAACGTACCTTAAATCATACATAAGTGCCGGGTTTCGCAACGAAAGGTGAAAAATTAGATTTTTTGAATTTCAAAATTTTTCTTTAGACTATTAAAATAAACTATTTATTTGAATATTTAATCTCAAATCAAATTTGGAAATGTCCAAAATACCCCATTGTCGAAATAGCCAAAATTTCAAAATTTTTATATTTTTCTCATTTTAGTCCAAAATTGTCAATTTCACATTTAAATATTTTCCAAAACACTTCTAAAATGAGTAGAATACATCTTATATACTCAATTCGTTCGATAGAATGAAAAGCCTCAATTTAGTATTAGACATAAACCCTAAAAAATTTAATTAATCAAATCGCACCAAAATTGACTTTCAATTTAGCTTTAGAATAATCTTTCCAACATTCTTAGTGTTTCACCACATCCAAAAAATACTCAAAACAATTCTAGGATTCCATAAAGTAGCATGGAATTTCTAGAATGGCAACTTACATTTCCTAGAGAAAAGTAAACTCTAATAACCATTATTAAGCTCAAAGTTTCATCACACATATGCATGTATTATTCCAACAAGCATCCAACAAGCAAAACCCAAATTCAAGAGAAGAGAAAATTAAATATGCATCTCATGTATTCACAATAAAGCAAATAAATAATTTTCTAGATAAAAGATTAGAAACTTACTTTAAACTTCCAAAAACTTTAAGCTTAGAGCTTGAATTTGATCTCACCAATTTTTTCTCTCACTTAGGTTTTACTATTTTGTGTTCTTGTTGTCTCAAAATTTGAAGAAAGTGAACAATCCCCTTTTTTATAATGGAGTGGCCGAAAATGGCCTAGTGGGAGAGAGAACAATTCCAAAATAAAGAAAATATCAAATCCCAATAAATAAAAAAAAAAAAGGTAAATCCACATGTCACCAATTAAATATATAACGCGTGTCATAAACCAAATGATATATACTTATATATTCAAAATACATTTAATTAAAATTAATTAACATTTTAATCATTAATTAATTTAATTTAATATATAATGTATTTGTACATTTACACTAAATGATAAAATCCACCATGGTTAACATTGTTGTAATTCATTTGATAATTAATTAATACATATCTAATCAAATTACGTATCTAGTACATGTACACATTAATATAGGAAATTACCAAATGTCTCATGCATGTGTAATTTTCGTTTAACCATTAAACGATTTCTGAATAATCAATATTATTCGTTGTAAGTCGCCCTAATGTTCTACGAGTATTTTTGATTATGTGAGATTCTTTAAGTTCAGGTATATCCATCATGGAATCCAATTCTGTGTCCATAATTCACTCACTTGTAAATTATGATGATCACAAATATTCTCGCTGAACCATACAAGTTGAGATCTTTGCATACGTATAATCCTTCCATCATAGGTATCTAGATAAATACCAGAGACATAGATATAATCGTCAAATCTCATAGGTATAATCTCGTTGACGTATAGATCCGCGATATCTCAATAACACTTAAAACTCATTTCTGAGTGTATCATGGCCATGGATTTGATAAATCGCAATCTCATGATGTAGACACTTAAATCATGTATGCATGACTGACATATCCTCTCTGGATACATCACCGGATATCATGAGCATCAGTCCACACCCAATGAACAGGCAGAGGTCTAACTTAAAGGTCGAAGACGTGACTGTCATCAAAGTGTGGACGATAACTCATATATTCAACCGTGGTATTTCAAGTCAAAAGACCATTATGCTGCTGAACTCGAGAAGATTCCTATTGACGCAAGCATATCATCTATTAGGAATCTTCCATGAGTCGTTCAGTGCTCATCCGTTATGAACACCTATATGTCTATACGAGTCTCCCTAGACTCGTGGCTCACTGAGATAAACCACCAGAATCCAATATTCCGATATACAATACGTACCGGTCTCCCGGGTTACTTACGGACCAAGAATGTAAACCTTGAACAGGAACATTTTAAGAATAATATTGTTACAACATTTCTCGATGTCAATTGTGATTCTTTTACAATTACGTTATAACTTAATCATTCCTAAGTCTTGTACGTCATTACCATTTAAAATAAAATATTTCGATGAAACTGTATATTTCATTCATAATAAAATATTATTCATACATGTATTTACGGAAAAATACATGAAAATCAGAACATCGTGTACCAACTCAAACAAGTGTTAGCGTCAGTGCACTCGATGAAGGATTTTGATGATGCAACACTCGCGACTTGACGCACTCGTAAAGCTATACCAAAAGATGTCGAAGCAAAATGAATGTGAAGATGGAGCTCAACGAAGATATAATTTATGAAGTCTTATAGCTTAGAGCTCTCAATGTAAGTAAGTTGATATTCAAGTATCTCTAAGCTCTTAGGACTCATACACATTCATATATTACATTAGAGTCATGTGCATATTGTGTTAAACTTCATATCCTGAGTTTTAAGTACTGAGATGGAATATCGGTTATTGATACTGACATACCGATATCTCAGACTCATTTTGCATGCTTTCTGGAATTAGGAAACTTTATATCGATCTTCATACTGGTCTTCATGACCTGACTGTATAGCTTTTGGAACAAGGTTACTTCATATCGGTATTTATATATATGAGTTTGAGAATTTGATAACTCTCTAGAACCGGCATGAAATCATACAGGTATCCATATCGATTAGTAATCTAGCTAGGTTAGCGCTTACCTGTAACGACCGAAAGCTTAGTCTCTATTACGTTGTAGTACTGTAGTATCAATGGAAGAAGGCATGAAAAATAAATTATGATAGGACTCAAAATATGCTCATAAAAAGACTTTGGAGATTCTCGAAGTCCCAGGACAGGACTGTACCGTGTTTCCATTAGACCGCCCATAGTATTAGGGGCATAACCTCTTCGTACGATCTCCAATTTCTATGAATTTTATATCTTCGGAAATATGAGATCGAGACCTACAACTTTCGTATTAAACATTTTTCCAAATTCGGACCAGAACTGGGTAAAAAACGCAAGTTAAAATTCGGATAAATAGTGATTTCGGGGTCAAATGCAAAATTCCCAAACTTTCTAGATTACTCTACACTTATCCATAAATTTCCAAATATCTAACACCCTCCTCACTATATAAAGCACTCACTATTCACTCATCACTAATTTTAGAAACAAAAAAAGAAAAAAGAAACCGTAAGTGAGAAAAGAGAAAGAGAGGGAAAGAAGAAGAAGAAGAAGAAGAAGAAGAAGAAGAAGAAGGAAGAGGAAAAGAGAAGAGAAATGAGAAGATAAGTATCAATGGGGAGTTCCGAGAGTAAAGAAAACCAAGAAGAATGAGGTAAGAATTCATGACCCAAATTTTAGTTTGTTAAATTTTTGAAACTTGGGGACAAATTAGAAACAAATCCATGTTATGTGTTGCATTTTGATGGTTTATTGGTAAAGAAATGAGTTATGGATTCAAGTACTTGAATTTGAAAGTTTAAAGATTGATTTAAGTATGATGATTTTGATTGTTGAGTATTAATGATGTTAATATGGTAGTTTAGGATATGTGGAATCGATGTAAATTGACGGATTATGTGTTGGAGATGTTATGGAAACCTTTGAAAAGAAGTTGGGTAAAATCGCATGAAGAAATGAGGAATGAAGAATCTGGGAAAGCAGACCTCGTCGCGAGGCAGGAATAAGCCTTGCGTCGCGACGCATGACAGAATTTCTGGACAAATTTTTTTGAGAAGCCGAATTAATTTTAGACCGTTCCAATTCCACCCCAGCATAATAAGAACCACCTTTAAGACCTCAATCAGTTCTTACGCCTGTATTACATTCTAATACAATATGATATAATGAATTACGACTTTATGCTTAAAACTAGTGGTATAGCCAAATTCTTGAATTCATCTCGTAACTTTCAGTCTGATCAAACTATCACCTTTAGAACATTGCAGGAATTGCGATCTCCTTTCGTCAAGCAGTATAGTTCCAGCCAGTTTCAAGCACAGTGAGTGGACCTATTTTCTTTAACTGGTTTTATTTGCTAAGTTTTAAAGTTTTGATATCAGACTTATTTTCATGCCGTAGGGCGTTAGATTTGTTTATCACTTTTATGAAACATATGTGTAGGACACAGAACTTGACGACGCTGTTCTAGGCTCGCGCCTAGTCGGCCTAGTCGGGGAGAACGGAATAGTCCGCAGGGGGAATAAACTGGAGAAATAACATGGAGTCGCCACCCGGTGTGAACCGGGAAAATGTGATTTAAGGCCTCACTCACCCCTCGCAAGGGAAGACCTCAAACCGTTGGGTTCGGAATGGTCCCTTACTTATGTCACTTGTAACGATATGATTTGTGCAATAAACTAACCGAATCTATGCGACATATATGCTCAAGGTGACTTAGATCTAGTTCTCATTCATAAAAATAAATCATACGTCTAAGTTTGCATGCTTCGAAAGTAAGTTATTATAACGGCAAACATACAATATCACACAACGAACATGTCGAATCATCAAACACAAAGAACAAATAAATAACTACGTAAACTAATTCCTAATGCAAAATCAAAGAACTAAATCATGCATAAATAAATAACATAATCATATTTAAAGACAAACTATACTAGACTAAATCATGCTTTAATATATAAATAATCTACTAACTACATCATGCTCAAATACAAGATTGGATGAAACGAAATACGTGTGTCTCTTAAGTAGTACGTGGCATTGTGTCCCGAGTGCTAACCGTAATATCGTCCATTCGGATTCGACTACGGAATTTACGTCTGAGTTTCCATCCGATATACCACAAAAGAGAACACGCATTCCGTTCATCCGGAATTCACATCATGCATCAATCCATAACATTCATGCGAAATAAAGTATTAAAATAAATAAAAATAAAGATAATAAATAAAAAAATGTGCCCTCAGGTCTAACCTCTTTGTCGTCTCTCGAAACGTGTTACACGGCCGTCGGAATGGTTGATGCTCCCAAACTCTTCCGGTTCACTAATCCAACATTTTTCCTCGCTGTTTCACTATTTGGGCTGTTGTTTTCACTCCGTTTCACTGCTGTTTTCGCTATATTTTCTGGTTGCTATTTTGCGGTAAATAAGGGACTGTTTGGCGGGTATTTGGACTGGTTTGAGCTGCGATTTTTGGTCTGTTTTGGGGACTGTTTTTGGACTGTTTTTTAGTGCAGTTTTAGGGCTGTTTGGGGGCGTTTTCTGGGGTGGTAAGGTGCGGCAAACTGGGCAGTATGTGGGTGTGATTTGCGGCAGTTTACGGGACTGGACAGTGAGCAGTTTAGGCGTGCAGTGAGGTGGGGTTTGCGGTAGTGTTTGGATTGTGATGTGCGGCTGTTTTGGATGTGCATGGAGGGCTGTGTTATGCGGCTGTTTAGGGTGTTTGTGCGTGCGGTTTTGGGGATGCGTAGGGTATTATGCGGCTATGAAGGCTTGTGATGATGGTTTGTTTGGACGGCAATGCAAGGGATTTTCTGTATGTCTTAGGCGTGAATGCTTGGAGGTTTCTTGTGACTATTATGCATGAATGCTAGGGCTTTGGATGTGTGGTGAAGGGTTCTTTTTATAGGAAAAAGGATGGGGGCTTTCCTTGTTTGAGAAGGAGAAGGATTTGTGCATTAAATGGTATATCTTTTAAATTAGTATGTGATAAGGAAAATCTTTTAATTAGGGAAGTGATTTGATTTAATTTGATTTGTTCTTTTTTAGTTAAAGATATGATTTGGTTTAATTAGGCAAGGGATCCATGGGATTTATTTAATTTAGGAAGGGGATTTGGCTTGATTTATGCATGTGTTAAATGTGATTTTTGTTATTTATGGTGGCTATGGGCGTGTGACTTAGGGTTTCCTTGGGCGTGTGGGCTTGGTCCATTTAGTGGGCTTGGTGTGTGGTTTAGTGATGTGTGGGCTTGGGTGTGTTTTGAAACGAAGGTCCAACAAGCGAACCCGAAGCTAATCCAGCGAATTAAATTCAACAAAAATGTCAATTCTTGAATTTTCCCTTCCGACGTCCGTTTCCCGCGACTTTCACAATTAAAGAGGTAGTGTCTTTGTACGAGACTCATCATCATGACTTATATGCAATAATACAGTGCCTACAGTCGCCCCCACTTTGATGGGACTTGTGCAGTGCGTGACAATGACAATCCTATCAAAGTTGTGCAATGCATTTTTACTTACCTGGCTCGCCAGCTGGCACTTGACTTGTGTGCTGCTTCGAACTGAGTTGATTTGATTGTGCCATACCCGGCGTGCTAAACCCCATACCCGAGGTGTCGCGGTTATGTCTCCATACCTAGAGTGTCGCAGAGTTGATTTTGTTGTGCCATACCCGGCGTGCTAAACCCCATACCCGATGTGTCGCGATTGCGTCTCCATACCTAGAGTGTCGCAGAGTTGATTTTGTTGTGCCATACCCGGCGTGCTAAACCCCATACCCGAGGTGTCGCAATTGCGTCTCCATACCTAGAGTGTCGCAGTGATATCTCCATACCCGCAGTACCGTACCTGGGAAGCTAAACCCCATACCCGAGGTGTCGCGGTTGCGTCTCCATACCTAGAGTGTCGCAGTGATATCTCCATACCCGGAGTGCTGTACCTGGCAAGCTAAACCCCATACCCGAGTGTCCGGTGTCGCGGTTGCGTCTCCATACCTAGAGTGTCGCAGTGATGTCTCCATACCCGGAGTGTCGTACCTGGCAAGCTAAACCTCATACCGAGTTGTCGCGGTTGCGTCTCTATACCTAGAGTGTCGCAATAATACCTTCATACCCGGAATGCCGTACCTGGCATGCTAAACCCTATACCGAGGTGTCGCAGTTGTGTCTCCATACCTAGAGTGTCACAGTAGTATCTCCATACCGGAGTGCCGTAGCTGGCATGCTAAACCTCATACCTGAGGTGTCGCGGTTGCGTCTCTATACCTAGAGTGTCGCATTAGTATCTCCATACTCGGAGTGTCGTACCTGGCATGCTAAACCCCATACCGAGGTGTCGCGGTTGCGTCTCCATACCTAGAGTGTCGCAGTGATGTCTCCATACCCGGAGTGTCGTACCTGGCAAGCTAAACCTCATACCCGAGTTGTCGCGGTTGCGTCTCCATACCTAGAGTGTCGCAATAATACCTTCATACCCGGAATGCCGTACCTGGCATGCTAAACCCTATACCCGAGGTGTCGCAGTTGTGTCTCCATACCTAGAGTGTCACAGTAGTATCTCCATACCCGGAGTGCCGTAGCTGGCATGCTAAACCTCATACCTGAGGTGTCGCGGTTGCGTCTCTATACCTAGAGTGTCGCATTAGTATCTCCATACTCGGAGTGTCGTACCTGGCATGCTAAACCCCATACCCGAGGTGTCGCAGTTGCGTCTCCATACCTAGAGTGTCGCAGTAGTATCTCCATACCTGGAGTGCCGTACCTGGCATGCTAAACCCCATACCCGAGGTGTCGCGGTTGCGTCTCCATACCTAGAGTGTCGCAATGATATCTCCATACCCGGAGTGCCGTACTTGGCATGCTCATGCTGATGTCTCCATACCCGGAGTGCCATACCCGGAAAAACTAATACTGGTGTCTCCATACCCGGAGTGCCATACCTGGCAAAACTGATACTGATGTCTCCATACCCGGAGTGTCATACCCGGTAAGACTGATACTGATAATGATGTGGGCATCGCCCCCAGAGTTCCATACCCGGCCAGACTGCTACTGATGCTGATGTTTCATTTCAACATATTGTATTACCTCTTCTCGAGATAATCTTGATAGTTAGACATATTTTCGTCCTCAACGAATGCTTCGCGTCGAAACCTGAGAACCTTCAAAGTACTCGATACACTCAACTCCGATCGTCTGAATATGTGATCTGAACTAGACTCCTAGTGTGTGTGTGCCAAGGCTCTTTCACATCTTATTCCTTAAGTAAGCCAACTCGATGATTTCATCTCGGAGAATCGGATCGGTGGGTCTAACCAACCTGGATGTCTTAATCATACTATGTGATTACTTCGTCATACTCAACATGATATGGTCTTCTTCTTTTTTTCCTTGTCTCTTTCTCTGTATTCTTTTCATTCTTTTTTTTTCTTTTTTTTTTCTTTCTTCGACACACCTACCCTTTAAGGTAGTATTTCTCCTCATGGTGGTCCTAAGAGAAAATTGGAAGTGTTTAGTAATGGTTTGAAGTAGAACTCATTGCCTATGACAGCGTCGCGACTTTGACCCTTCAGCGTCGCGACACCGAGCATTAGACATAGGAACGTCGT
This sequence comes from Zanthoxylum bungeanum, assembly GCA_019454045.1. Taxonomy (NCBI): domain Eukaryota; kingdom Viridiplantae; phylum Streptophyta; class Magnoliopsida; order Sapindales; family Rutaceae; genus Zanthoxylum; species Zanthoxylum bungeanum. Next base: position 1,027 of record SKCR01002994.1, on the reverse strand, counting down.
GACGCAAACCCTTATGCGCCGTGACGCTGAGACGTTCAGCTCTCACATTGTTCTCGTACTTTGGAGCGTCTCGACGCCCAACCTCCTGAATTGCGATGCGTTGAGCTGACACTTACCGAAACTTCATTTTCTCCGTTTTGGAGGTTCCGGACTCCGTTTTGGTCCCCGTTTCTTCCTACTGACTCGAAATGGAATGTAGTTTTACATAAAAATATTTTAAAATACACACATATTAGATATCTACGGGTTAGACCCACTTCCACTGCTCGGGGCACCAATCCGACCCTAGAGATTCCACATCCGCCCCAACAGGTCTCAGTGCCAAAATATAAGATTTGAAGATTTAAAAAAATATTTTTCACATGAGCCTAATACATCTATATGAATATGCGTATGTTCTATGAGCTTAGAGACTTAAATTAACAACTCACTTTACAAAGAGTGTCATAAGCGAAGACTACACCAGATATTATTCGATAAGGCGCTAGTCTTCACATCCATTACTCTTCACCGCCAATATGTTTCGATATCTTTTTGGAATGTCAATTAATGCGCGTCGCTAGTGTTGCATCATCAAAATCCGTCTTTGAGAATATATCTCTAACAAAACCTCTGACTACCCCAGACTCTTATAAGAAATGCACTCATTAAACTCGCAACTCAGGACATGACAACCAAATCCTAAGCCCTTTACCACCAAGCCACACTCCTTGGGAATTGTTAAACTTAATATTTTTTTTATATTAGCCATCAATTGAATTACAATACATTTCCAATACAAATGATATATATAATAAAGTAATTACATGTAAATCAAGAAACTTCAAAAAAAGTAAGGTATCATAATAAATTATAATTAGATATAGATAGACTCGCACATTGCTTCAATTTTTATTACATTATTTAAGTTGCATTGATTAAAGCTGAGTTAGTCCGCCAAGTTAAGGCCACCGTCGTACTAAATGAAATCGTCTAATCAAAATAAAAGTGTATATTCTATTATTTCTATCGTATATTTTCAATGCAT
>SKCR01002993.1:0-17212 GCA_019454045.1 Zanthoxylum bungeanum | reverse complement strand
TGTTGATTGGTCGGTTCGGACAAAAACGCGTTTTATGCCATTTTACGGATAAACGTTTTCGTAAAAGTTTCATAGTGTTTCTAACCTATTTATGTCGTTATTTGATATCGAATAAATATATTTAAGTGAAATATGAATGAATTATTCATACTGGATATTGAATAATTTATTCAGTAATTTTAAAAAATTTTAAAGTTATGATTTTACCCGAACCGCCAAAACCTCAATGCTTTGAACTTTCGTTGGATCAATAATTTTTAATGGAGGCATTTCATGCCGATAACATAAAAAATCACGCTTAATTTTATCTATATTCTTGCTAATAAATCTTCCTTTTCGAATTGAAAATTCATGTCTAGTTGTCTACTTGCATAATCTTGCTATAACACAAAAGATTCTTCTTTACTTAGAAAGACCAATAAAAAGGGGTGAAGTTCATCTCCTTATCATTCGAATGATTATTAAGATAAACATCCATAACATTAATTTTGTTTGCCTCATAAAATTCACAATTTTCTAGAATAGGGAACTCATTCAAATCAAAATTCCTCATAGTACCTTCCTCCATTAACTTAGAGAACATCACATTAATATAAATAAAATTATGGCACTGAAAAATTATCCCAAATAATAATTATTTAAATCATGTATTTTATCTACTCACTTGGTGTAGATGTTTTAGATCTTTAATAACCTTTTTTGTTCCCTCCAATTTTGTATAGCGTCCGGTTCCGGTTTCACACTAAAATGGAACCGGAACCGAACCGTTCGGTTCCGGTTCGGTTCCATTAGTTTTTTTTTTTTTTTTTTTACTTTTTTGAAAATAAAACTCAAATTACAAATAATTACATTAAATTATTATTTTTGAAAATAATTACAAATAAAATTACATAAATTACAAATTACGTTAAATTACATTACATAATTACAAATAAAAATCTTATCTAAAAAATTAAAAAAATATATTATTATATATATGGAAACCGGTTCCAACCGGAACCGTACGGTTCAAACGGGTTCGGCTAGGGGAGGAACCCTAACCGAATCGGTTAGGTTCCGGTTCGGTTCCGGAACCGGAACCGGTTGGAACCGGAACCTTGGCTGCGTCTAGCCATGGAGATTGGGAAAAGATGAAAATGGAGAGAAAAAATGAAAAGCGAAAAAATGACGTCATGTGAGATAAGTATTAGTTCAAAAAATATTTGTATCTCAACATTTATAACGGATGCATTCCCGCAAAAGAAAAAGAGCTTCCGTACAACAGCACATTCTTTTTAAAAAAGGCAATTAACGTAGCACGCAAGAAACATTTCATCTAGGAAATGACGCGTGTCGATCGAAGAAGGGCTTCTTGATGTTGACAAAGCACTATCTGAAGAATGAAGATGATAAAGACAACATTTCAAAAGGAATTTGATAGAGAAAAGAAATGGGAACGAGCCTTTATGGTGTTTAAGGTGGACTTGCAAGTTGTAGATGATTCCAAGTCTTCTCGTGGAAGTTCTCTCCTCCGCCAGACTACTGGCGTATGGTGTTTACGGTGGACTTGCAAGTTGTAGATAACTCCAAGTCTTCTTGTGCAATTTCCCAATAAATGGGGTTAATCGATACAGATAATTAATTGGATCATTTAAATTAATCTAAAATTAAAGTTTCGGAAATTAGATAAATTTTTTTTTTTTTTTTTGTATATATGATTTATATTTTTTTTTTAACAGATATGAATTTCATTTTAAGAATTCACATGATATTGTATGAAATTTAAGACAATTCAAAATCGCTCTTAGACGGTTGGCATATCTCTCTGTTTGGTTTTATATGATGATAATTTTGAGGTAAGCAAACATATTACTTGTTAGTAAAATCCAACTGAAATTCAACCTAAATCAAATTCAAACCGCATTTAAAACTTGAACCAAACAGAAATCAACTTCTAGAGGAAGGGAATCCATGTTATCTGTCGACTCTTTTACAGTTTTTTTATTTCATTGTGGGGGCCAAAAGGATACCAATTCCTTCGACTGAGAGTAGTTGACTCTCATATCTTAATGTGATTAGATCATGTGTGGGACCACTACAATACACAAGTGGATATCATAATATACTAAGATTTATATAATATTAGAAATCTATAAATCTTTCTTTTTAAAAAATATTATAAACTCCGCCGTCAAATTACTCAATTTGTATTAAGTATAACAGGTTAAAACACACAATCACTCAATCTGAGCTTAAGCGGAACAGGTAAAACCTTTGACTGTCTCATTATCTTATAAGAAATACATCATCTGTCCAATAACTGACAACCAAGTCCTAAACTATTTCCACTAAGTCACATGATTGCGATTTTATACCTCACGCAAGCGTATATATTGCTCAAGTAATATAGTGACTATTAGTTGGATGTCGAACCCACATGAACTTAATACTTCTCTTACTAATATTAAGACTAACTTACTGAACTTAAACTAAAATATTAAGAAAGATAATCGATTTATCGAAATTTAATTAAAATTAAATAAAGCACAAATAACAGACTTTGAAAACCAACTTTATAGATAAAAGGAACCTATGATCGCAACTTCAGCTAATTATGCACGCAATAAGTTCATACATTTTCCATTCAGTTGTATTGTCGTTAATAATTATTAACCTAAAACATTAAATTATTAACAAGCCTATTTCGATAATCATGTAAATATATTCATAATAAATTAATTAAATTAAACCAAATTAATTAAGATCATGTTTTAATCTTTACTACGTATGCCTTTTAGGTATATGTATATACTGCAAAGAAATCTATTCAACAAATAAGATCATGCGCTATTATTCTCACGGTTAACTCAAATTCTCTCTGTTGAGTTCCTAAAGATTTACCAATACTATTTTATTATTGACTAAACAAATAAAATATACATTCAATCACATAAAATAATAAATAATCAAAAACAATCACAAAAGAATAAAAATACGCAAATAGTTAATTAAACATGCTCAAGATCCGTTAGAAGCATAAATTTAATGAATTAACTACTCATAATATTCAATAAAAATAAGCTAATCATTATTATACATACCGATGACTCATAAAAGATAAACTATAGAGAAAATGGAAGAAATAATTCTAGTTTGTAGTATTCGCCTTCAAACTCTAGCACTAGTTGAAACACTCGTCTTTGTCTTGCTTCAGACGTTCTTCTATGCTATGAGACTCCAAATTATGTTATGAGACTTGATTTTAGGTTTTGTGACGAACTTATACTTAAATAGGAGGTTCATGGGGTCTTTCTTGATCATAAATTGAGTTCCTGACGAATCTAGGAAAGCATTTCGCATTGCGATGCGCCCAATTATGCTAGCGTATGTCCACATTTTGTTCATCAGCACGTCTCGGCACGCTTGCACATTGGGACACGTGTTTTCGCTATTAAATAAGGTCTGATTTGCTCCGTATTTTACCGCTTTCATCCCTCGTTGAATTCATTGAGTCATTATATTAACACATCAATTCGCTCATAAAGTTCGATATCACTAATAAAATATTAAGATAAAAAAACTGAAAAATATGTATATTTTAATTGTTCACCACCCCACCCTTTGAGAGTTTCTATAAATCGATAAATTGTAAAATACACACATATATATATTAAAATTTTATTAGATTTGAGCCTAATTTCAAGGCTAACCCACTGTTTATGTCGATTGTTTGGGATCACTTTACCGGTCAGCAAACATTCTAAATGACGTCAAAAGAAAGTGAAGCATCTTCATTTTATAGTTAGCTTTGCCTTTTCACCACTTCACATTGAGAAATATTTAAATTGTGAAATTATGCTTTCGGTCAAATTATAGTTTCTTTCACATCCACATTCAAATAATAATAAATAATAATAATAATAATAATAATAATAATAATAATAATAATAAATAATAATAATAATAATAATAATAAAGTAACTTCATTAAGTAACTATTGACTAGTGCAAACTTTTGAAACAAAAGATTCAAATATTTTAGGAGTTGACAAAATTCTTCTTATGTATTTATCAATTAATTTTGTAATGAAATATTAAAAAAAATATATCAACTCGTTATCTAATTAGATCTTATAAATTAATGGTGTATTTACTTAAGGGTAATGAGAATGGATGAATGATAATCATTTACAATAAGATTGTTTTCCTCCTAAAATTGAATAAAAATGATATTGAAAAAAGAGTGAGGCTCACATGTTTTGGAATGGAAAATGATGGGAATGAGATTCACATTCCCATTATTAATGGGAAATTATAATATTACCCATAAGATAATTAATTAATATTAATGTATAAATAATAAATAAAATATATTAATAATTAATCAATAATTAAAAAAATAATATTTACTATTTTAATAAAATGATAATTTAATAAAATAATAATTTAATATTTAGTAATTTAATACATTAATAATTAATTAATAAAGTAATACTTAATTTATAAATAATAAATAAAATTAATAATATTTAATAATAAAATAATAATTAATATTTTAAAAAAGAATAATTTAATATTGAGTAATTTAATACATCAAAAATAAATAATAAATAATAAATTAATATATAATTATAATTAATGGTATTTTTATAATTTTTTAACAATTCATTCTGAAACTGGACAAATTAAACTCATCCGTGGTAATACTGCTTCATTCTGATTCCGATTCCTACAGTTAAGTAAAGAACTTATTCTGATTCCGATTCCGATTTACCATTCTCATTCAAACTCATTCCGATTCCATTCATTATGATTTCATCTCATTCCGATTACGAGTACGTAAATAAACGCACCATAAATGCAATCCAAATATTTTCTTTTATTTATTTTTCTCACCTTCATAATTTGAGAATAATATTTATTATTTATATATATATATAAAAAAAAATCACCATGCATATAATAATTGTAAAAATATATTAGTAAAATGGTGAAATTTTCACCGCATGGTGATTTTTTTTAGAGGGAAAGAAGTTGCTCGTTGAGTGGTTTAACAGAAGAAAAACAAACAAACAAACAAACAAACAAACAAGCTAGTTGAGTTTCCTTTATTTTATTTTCTCTTTAGCCTTTATTCCTTTCATATACAAAAGTGTGTCATCTTGCTTAAACTTTAGGTTATAATCATTTTACTATTGTATAAATTGAGAAATAATAAATAAATATAATAAGTATTGGGGATAATATTTGATTACTATTATTTTAGTAAAATTACATTCTACTTGTAATATCTTATACTTTACTATTAGTAGTAGAATATAATTTTTGTAAAGATATATTAGTAAAGTATTGTAAAGATATAGTAGTGAAATATAAGGTGTTGCGGTGAAAATTAGTAAAAATATAATAGTAAAATTTTATACTTCAATACTATTTTTACTCATTTGTTATTTTTTAATTTATGAAATAATGAAATAATAATAACTCTAAATTTTACAATCGGTCTTATCTTTGATCTATTTCGTATCCTTGACTCAACGACAAAATGAATCAGAATTTATTTATTTTTATTTTTTCTGGTTTAAGGTGTAAGCTTAGAGGAATAAAAGAATTACACAAGTTTTATTGGCATTTGAAAGAGAGATGGATAAGAATCATAAGATAACGTGTTATTCTTTTCTTAATTCTCCATTCCTTGAATCATAAGATAGATTTATCTTTTTAGATTCCCAACTGTAAAATATAATTTTTTTTTTAAAAAGCATTCTTATTTCTTACTTATGAAACAAAATTAATCTTTTAATAAGAGAAATTTCATTATCATAGGCTAAATTCATCAGAATTACAAAATAAACTAATTAGACACAAATCCAACTTAAAAATTATATGTGAGAATAATCTAACTGAAAAATTAAATGTACACATGTAGTTAATTCAATATTTAAAATATCTTAATAATAAGTTTGAAATCCTAATTAAGTATAAGTAGCATTCCTAAATTAGCCTTAAGTCATATAAAATATTATTATTTTAGTTTGAATATTATCCCTATGTAAAAACTTTAATTAAGTTTATTATTTACCATATCAATAATACCTTACATAATATTTGCGATGCTAAAACCTATAAAACTTAAGCGCAGATTAATTGGCGATTAACCATGGATAACTATTTGATCGATTTAATCTGGATGATTTTGACCGTTTTAAATTATATATATTTTTTTTTTTGGGATTTGAGGTACAGCTGTCAATTTTCTAAAAATTGTGCGTCTAATTTTTTTATTCAAAACTTTTCGGGGTATTAATCAATGAATTTGTATGAAAAAATGATTATGTTAGAGACTATGAAAAGAATGAGAATATGCTATACTATATATGAATTATTATTGAGGTAATAACATCATTATCCTTAATTTATTATATTTTTTTAAAATAAATATAAAAGTTTGTATTCATATTGACTTGATTAAATCTTGATTGTTTAGTCATTTTTCATCATAAAGAAATGAAATTTAATGATTTTGGAGGATCATGAAATATGTGTTTTGAATTTTTATTTCCAATCACGTAAAATATCAATTTTATCACTCCCGAATTGATTAATTTCCGATTAATTATAAGAGTGATTTGCCTTTGATTTCTGAAGCTAAAACTTACGTTGGATCAAATTAATCGTACTCTGACAGTTGGGCCCCCGAGTTAAAATCTACTAAAGTTGGGTCATAAGTTGAAATGTTTGGATTATTCCTATTAGACCCAGATATAATTCTGAATGCCCCCATATGATTACTAAGTAAAGTCAATCAAAAGTGAGTTAAAAATATTTCGTTATGGGCTTCATTTTTAGCCCAATTCAAAAATGCAAAAATTATTTTGATTTACTCCATCCATTCCCAACTCATCATTTTTCTTTGGCTGAGCAGCATGACGATGGCTCGGTTTGATATAATTTTTCAAATAAAATTTTATTAGTAGAATTTTCAGAAGTAAAACTTTTGATATAGAAAAGTTTAAGTGTTTGGTTGTGAATGACAATTTTTATTAGAAATTGTAAAATTATTTTATTATATAAGTTTTTTTTTTTTAAGTTATGTTGTGAAAAAAAATTAAATAATATTACTAAATTAAATAAGAGTATTATAGATAATTTAACCTTTAAAAAAAACTTTTTAAGCTCTATTCCCATTTTGGGAGGCTTTTGCTAGTAGATATAAAATAATAATTTTTATCTTCAAATGTTTTACTTAAAATGTAACCAAACACCACAAAAATTTTTGAAAATAACTTTTGAGATTAAAAAAGTTATTTTATCTATACTAGAAGTCATACCAAACAAACAATAAACTGAGAGAGTGTCAAGTAACAGTACACTCAGTTACTGTTACTTAAAAACACACAATCGATGTAACAAAGTACTCGTTTACAAAAGTCACAAAACCTTGAATACTCATTGGAAAACATTGAATATTCATTCATGAGTATTTAATTTGAATTAAATCGGTCTTGATATCTGACTAACAAATCAGACAGACTTGAATCGTAGACCCGACTTAAGTCAGGTCTCCTCCACATTTTTTGAGCTGCAAGTTAAATTTTTTGGAAATATTGGAAACTCCGTCTCTAAACCATTCGATCCAAACTTAAATGAAGCAGATAAAACCCTCAGTTGTCCCAAGCTCTTACAAAGAAATGTACCCATAGACACGAACCCATGATCTGACAAACAAATCCTAAGCCATTTTCCACAAAGGCACACCCATTGACCCACCCATGTGGGTTGATAAAAAAAACCCACGACATGTAAAAATGAACACTATATGTATAGTATAATCGAGTTGAATAGTGACTAGTCAAACTCGGCTCGATAAGTACTTATATGAGTTCAAGTTCTGATCAAGCTTGAATCAATCTTTATTTGGGATCGAGATTGACTCGAATTTGATTACTAAATGAGTTGAACTCGACTAGAGTTCGAGCTTGAATATTAAAAATTCAAATTTTGGATTTTTTATTTACTTCTTCAAATGGAAATCACCCATACCCCGAAATTTCTCTCTTTTATTTAAATGACAATAATTGATGAGAACCTGCTTGGAACAAGTCAAACAAACCCACACGAGATTCAGATCGTTCCCAATGAAGTCAAGATAGTTAAGATTCAAACTATAAACCTCCGAAAAACTAGCAATAAAAACCTATAATACTAAAGGGGCGCCATAAAGGGTTAACAAACCTTTGATAGGTCAAATGCAATGAGATAAGTTGAGGTTCAAGTCTCACGAAAATAATGATTTTTATTAGAAAATTTATTAAAAGATAGGTTGATAAAACAAAGCCAAAGTTAGCATTTTATAAGGAGGCTTTAATTATAACCTTAACCCAAAATATGAAAGACAAAACTATCTACACGCCAACATACGTGTATCCTAAAGCCAACCTAGGCTAATCCCACATGCATACCTATGCATGCCTAACCTAATTCCCAAACATAACAATAAATCATAATTGTCATGCTATTACAAATAAAAAAGTCGAATTAAAACAAATATCAAGCCCAAATAAAATAACTATGAATAACAAATAAATGAGACAAAGAAGGCCCAAGTATCAGGCTGCTCCACGGCTTGAATAAGATTCTCCATCATAAGATCGTCCATCTTCAAGCCCATCTTCAATGTAGTAGAGACTCGTACTGGATTTGTGAATAGTCAAATATGACCATGTGAACTAGTCCATGCCTTACTTCCTAGATCCTCTTAACTCGAGACCTAGTTATTAGGCCATCAGGAACATGCACGATAGTGATTCGTCCTTGCGCATCCTAGGATGCATCCTGGGTCGCATCAATAATACCCATACTACTTTAAATAAATTATTTTTTTGATTTAATTATTTAATTTCCTTATTTAATTTTTTTATATTTATATTTTGTTCTATTTTACCTATTTAATAGTCTTTATATATTTATTCTCTGTTATTTATTTAATAAATCTTTTATATTTTATATATGTTGTTATTTATTTTGTATTTCTTTATTTATTTAATTTTCTTTTGATTATTTATTAATTTATTTAACAATACTGATGTATAGTATAAAATATTCTCTTTTATGTTAATAATAATTTTTTAGAGCATGTAATAATACACGAAAATATATAAAATAAAAATTTTAATTTAAATTGCCTCTAAAGTCTCATTCTTATAGTCGAGTTGTATATTTACGATTAAATCGAATCGATTTCAAATAATTTTGAAGTAAAAAATGAGTCAAATCAATCTTTTACGAGTCAACCTCATTTAATAATTGAGTTATTATTATCGAGTTTGAATATTCATTTATTTAATAAATCGATGAACCAAATTAATTGCGAGTCAAGCTCAAGCTATTCATGGACATCTCGATTCATTTATCGTCCTAGCCCTTGGTATTAAATAATAATTATTATTATAATAAACAGACACCTAACGAAAGCACAACTAAAAAGACTACTCAATGGGTGTCATGGGCAGTGGCGTATCCATAAATTTCAATCAGTGGGGGCAAAATTTTTTTCTTACCAAATTAATATATAATGATTTCATACATATTTTTTGAGATTACAAGATGATCTATATACTTTTGAAAATTATGAAATAGCCCTTAGTTTCTAAACTTATATATTAACCCAAAAATTTCAGAATTATATTTTTATCCATAATCTCTAAAAATACCAATTTACCCTAAAAATTTAAGTAAGAAATTATTTTTAAAATTATACATTTTAAGTTTTTGTAGTATATTATATACTAAATTTTCGCTTATTTATTATAGATTTAATCATTTTTTAAATTAAATTATTAAAAGCCTGGTGTTAAAACGCAATTTTTGTGCTTTGAACATCTATAAATAAAAAATATATACAAAATAATTATATTAATATTAATATTAATATGTGGATATTTTATACATAACAATTATACACGATGTGTTTTAGTAAAAGAATCACTACAAATATATCAATAAATTAGAAGATCAATAACCAAACCTAATAAGTATAAACGTAGTTATTTTTATTTTTATTTTTATTTAAATGTAATAGAATTTCTATTCTTTTGCAAATGGAAAACCACATAAATGAGTGGATTTAAAATGAAAAATAGTTAATTATCTATACACATATAAATTAAATATAATTATTTTAGATATGTTTAATAAATAAGATTGATACAAAAGTGTATTGAAATTTTTTTAAATTAATTTGGACTTTGTTCCTACATATTATATTAAAAAATACAACTCAAAAAATTAAAAAATAATATATTTATGAGTGTTAGTTTAATTATTTATATTTTCTAATATTAATATATATATATATTTAAAAAAAAAAACTAGTGGGACCAACTGCCGTCTTAAGTGTCTCCCGCCACTGGTCATGGGGTTGGCTCCATCTATTTCCCGGCAAATGTTCTGAAACACTCTCAATCAGAACCCTAATTCCTGAAATTTTCGCCAAGTACCAACCAATCAACCACCCAAATATCAACTTCTATTGAAGCGTCTTTAATTTATTCGCTTTGCGATAAATTCTAAGAAAAAATTGATCTTTATATCACTTGAGTTTCTCGAAGAAGCTACCCTAGAATTTTGTTTGTTTGTTTGTAATTAATGACGGAGGATAAGCTCGAGGATCGAAGTGAGTTGAGTGATTACACGACAGAGGACGAGGGAACGGAGGACTACAGGAGAGGAGGGTACCATGCTGTGAGTATTGGCGATACTTTCAAGAACGGTCGCTATGTTGTGCAGAGCAAGCTTGGCTGGAGCCATTTCTATACTGTTTGGCTCGCTTAGGACACTCAAACTTCTGTGAGTTTCTTTTTTTTCTTTTTTGGGAAATATTTGTTTATTTACTTTACAATTAAAGAATTTTGATGTGGATTTATGGAGCACTTTGAGGTTCTATATGTATTTCATTTAGCTCGTGGGATCAGAAGGCAATGGGAGGTTTGCTTCAAGTGAGTTACATTTATGTTTGGTTGATTAGAAAGCTGAGGAAATGGCAAGAGAGGAAAAATATTATAAGGGATTTGTTTAGTTAAAGATAGGCTTTGATTCGGTTGCTCACAAATTAGCCAACATAGGAGAAAAATTCGTTAGCTGGGTTGTGCATGAGGAGTAACTGATTATGGTTGTTGCAGAGACAGAAGAACAAGAAAGAAAATTAGTCTCGTTTTAACTTGTTAAATTTAATCTCTAGTTACTTGTTGTTTGCTTGTTAAGAAAATTTATGAAAAGCTAGGAAGAAAGGAAAGTTTTCTTTGTTCTTGTGGTATATTTTGTTGTGAATTTTCAAAGCAGATAAAAACTAACTATACAGTAACCCAGAATGTGCAACCAGATCATGCATTTGGATCATTTTACTTTATGGAGATAGTTATTATTCGTCATTCTTATTACTTGAGAGGTTCTTTCAATGATTATATAAACCTTTGCTACTTCAAGTTCAAGTTTGTGTGATTTGGATTTCGTAAAATTAGTTTTCAAGGTGCTTCCCATTAATTTAAATTGTTCAAAGCTTCAACATAATGAGAAATTAATTGTTTGCAGCGTTATGTAGCTTTGAAAGTCCAGAAGAGTGCTCAGCACTACACTGAGGCAGCCATTGATGAGATAAAGATCTTCAAACAGATTGCAGATGAAGAACCAGATGATAAAAAGTGTTTTGTGAAGCTGTTAGATCACTTTAAGCGTTCAGCGCCAAATGGGCAGCATGTGTGCATGGTTTTAGAGTACTTGGGAGATAACCTTTTGGCGCTTATTAAGTATACTGATTATCGAGGGGTTCCTTTACACATGGTCAAAGAAATCTGTTTCCACATTTTAGTGGGTTTGGATTATTTGAATCGCGAGCTGTCAATTATTCACACTGATTTGAAGCCAGAGAATGTGTTGCTCTTGTCCAAGATGGATCCCTGAAGATCCCCGCAAATCAGGTGCTCCCCTCATCCTTATTAAAACAGATAAAATTGTAACAGAGCTTGCTTCAGAAGAGAGTTAGAGCCTTTCTGGGGATCTGACCAAGAATCAAAAAAAGAAGATAGAAAAGAAGGCTGCTCAGGGTTGTGCAGGAAATGAAGCATTTGATGAAAGTGACGTGGACTCCAGACCATCTAGTCCAGGTAATTTAAGTATTGGAGCAAAATCAAAATGGGGATTCTGTTGAAGAATAACGGAATAATCTGTGGTTAAAAATGAATCAACTAAGGGTGATGAAATAAAGGATACTAGCAAAGGAATCAAAGGTCATAGCCATACCACGAGGAAAAATCTTGCTGCAGCAGTTGATGTGAAGTGCAAATTGGTTGATTTTTGGAAATGCTTACTGGACATATAAACAATTTACTAATGACATTCAGACGAGGCATTATAGGTGTCCCAAGGCTCTTCTTGGATCTAAATACTCCACCCCAGCAGATCTATGGTCCTTTGCTTGCATATGCTTCGAGGTTGCAACAAGAGATGTTGTTTTTGATCTGCACAGCAATGACAATTATGATAAGGATGAGGTCCGTCAAATACTATCTGTGCCACATATTTTGTTATTTTTCATCAATTCATTTTTACTCCTAATAATGATCAAACATTGTGTGATTCCACTGGTTAACTTGTGTGTGAATTTTGATGTATTTAACTTTTTTTGTGAGATGTGGGGTTTTCACATTCTACAAAGAATCATATCATGCCGTAGGGTTGTATTCTAAGGAATCAGAGAGTGAAAAAAGCTGAAGTTTTGATTCAAGTAACATGTACGTTTCTCAAGCATATTTTTTTATGAACAGATTTTAAAATTTTATGTCGGGATAACCATGTATCGATCTTATGCGTTAGGATTTGTTTCTTCATTGATTTTTTTTCTTTTATCATAACAGAGCTTGTTGCTGCATCTTGTTGTTGCAACTTTTAGGGAACTTTTATCATTGTTGTATCTACTTTGTAATAGATTGAATATCCTTTATATATAATTCTATATATTTTGTTGTTCCATTTTTAATTAGAAATTTTTATTCACCATCACCAGCGATACAACATTTAGGTGGGAAGATGATGCGAGTCTCGCAAATCCTCTTATATCTAAATAATGTTATGTGCGAATCCTTTTTTTCTGCCGATTATAATGAACACATAATGCATAGATTATTTTATGTTGTTACCGTTAAATTTTGTCATCGTTCGTGACCACGAATGAATGAAATTTTCCAATCTTATTTATGAAATGATTATTAAAAAAAAAAACTACTACATGCACTAAAATTTGGGTACAACAAGAGAGATGTGATCACACCACAGAAAATTTGTGCAACAGTATCAGCAAATGAAAGGAGTCAAAGAAAATCTTCAACAAGAGGTTGGTAGAATAGCTTGTAAGCCTCCATAACTTCAAGATACCACATTGCTTCTCGGTTTGGGAATGCTGAAAGATCAACAATCTTGTGTACCTAAATTTACACACACAAATGGGATTGGCTTGGGCTACTTGTTATATGTATTTTCAACAATTATTATAAGATTGAGTTATAATTATTATAAGATTAAATAATTAAGGGGAGATTATACTACCTTAATCATATTGGGTTCGCCCGTACGGACAACGTACCCACCAACCACCATCACATACATCCCTGCGTTCCATTGACGGCTTCGGAAGTCGCCGGAGAGGAAGAGCTGAACGACGCCGGTGCCGTCGTCGAGAAGCAATCTTCCGTCGTCGTCGTCGTCTGGCGGAGAGACCAAAACGCCCTGTAACCAGACTCGTTGAAAGAGAATGCCACCGAGAGTGACGGCGTTTTGAGAAGGAGTCTCGCGAGCGTCCTTCAATTGGACGCATAGCACCTTCAGTGCTGCTAAACTGTAATCCATTTTCGATATTATTTCTCTCTCGTTTCTGCCTCAACAAGATTCTGAATTGAATTGCAACGAAACGTTTTAAATATTTGGGGCTTATGCCGGGCGCTGAAAAAAAATTGATTTTTTCCCCCCAATTTCCTGAAAAATGACAAACGAGTGAGGGCAATGGGGCCGGGACTGGGATGGGATGAGATAAAAAAATTTAATTCGATTATGTTTTATTTATGAAATTGAGTCGAAAAATCGTTTCGATATTGTCTCGTATTTTGTCTTATCACGTCTCATTTTCTAAATTTCGTTGTCTTATCATGTTTAATTTTTTGAGATAAATTTTCGTCCCATTTTTAAAACGGGACATTTTTTTTTATGGACAGGACAAGAAAATTATCATCCCTAAAACAAACATCTGTTTTTATTGTTGTAATCAAAATTACTATCATTTATACATTTTAATTTTTGTTATTTTCTATTTAAAAAAATTTAAATTCTCCAAAATAGAAAAACTTAAAATCTTTCTATTCAATTTCCATTTTTAATTCAACATTCCGTATCAAAACTCAGATATTTAAATTATTTAAATTCGTTGTTATTGTATGTGTTTATTATTTAATATTATTTTTACTTGTCTAAAAACTTTTTATATTTAAAATGAGAAATTTATTGAAATATGAATATGTTAACAAAAATTTATCTTTTTGAAATATTTTGTTTTTAATAATGTTAATAAATCTATATTTAAAGAAATTTTTTATATTGAACTTCTTATAATTTTCATGTTTCGCCCCTGGCAACGAGCTGCTGCCATTTATATTTGACAGTCTTTAATATTTTATCAAACAATTTTAATATTTTATTTTTCTATCATATATCGGACAGTCTTTAATATTTTATCAAACAATTTTAATATTTTATTTTTCTATCATATATCGGACAGTCTTTAATATTTTGATCATAAATTGAGTTATTGACATCTATTTGTAGCTCTTTTTATGAAAGTTTAGATAATTATTTATAATTTTCATATTGGTCACTTTTCCAAATTTTGATAAAACCATGTCAAAAATTCATGTTTTCTTGACTACAGTATTTAATTTCGGAAATATCTACAAAAATCAAGCATGTGCTCATTTAAAAATTAATATTTTAATCCTAAAATATCTCTCTCATGTTATATAAATATGTTACTATTCATCATCTCTCAAGAACCAACGATTTTAGCACCTCCTTTTACGCTCTCATGCTTGGCCAAATTTTTTTCATCTTCCAAGTAAGAAATGATGCTCTTTCAAGCTATTATCCAAGCTAAGTAAATTTCAACTCAATTCTTCTTCTAAATTTTGAAATTTATGCATGTATTTCCTATTTTCATTTTTGAACTCATGAGGAAATTTAGGTTTTATTGGACTCTTTGGGCATGATTAAGAATGTTACGATGATTATTGTTGCATTTATTGGTTTTAAGTTATGGATTGAGCATTTATTTGATCAAAACCCAAAAGTTCCAAATGGGTCTTCAATGGCCGAATGATGGAGAGAATGGAAGCATGATTTTTATGGTTTAATTGCATGATAATCCATGTGTGTTAAAAAAATGATTGATTATTGTGTAGTGGAAGGGTAGCTTGGCCTAGAATGGGCATGAGAACTTGCGGGGTTATATGGCTTAATAGAATTCCTCAAAGTGATTCATTATGCTTATGAAACTCCAAAGCCCTTTAAATAGATATGGAAGGGTGCCTTAAGGGCACCCTTTAGTTTGGGGTATAACCCTATGCATCATTTGGAGCTAAGGAGTGTTCTTCTAAATTGGAGGACTTGTTCCCTTGGGGTATCATCCAAGGGACATGTCCCTCATCCATCCAAATACAATAATTTTGATAATTTACAACAATTATTGTGTAATGCAAGGATAGGTTGGCCTAAAGGTTCATGTTACAGATTAGTCATCATGGTATTGAATTGCCAAGTTAGGAAGATTTGGATGATTTGCGGAACTTGTAAGGAAAAAGTGGAAGTATGTATTGCATGACTTCGATGTACTTAAGCTATTATATGTAATGATAAACTATAATTTTGGTGGTGAGATTTATTGATGTTACTTAAAATTTGGTTATAACGTACGGTAACATGGCCTAATGTAAATTATGATTTGGTAGGGTATATGCATGAGTTTGGTTCCTAATGTAATGAGGATGAGCATGCAAATAAGATTGAAATCAAATTGAAAGAAATAAGATTGTGTAGAAAGTTTGTATTGGCTGAGTGTGTGTTTAGGTCATGAGTTACTTTTATTGCTATTGATGATTATGTATATGAGTCTTGGAATATTAATGATGAATATAATAAGTTGAATAATGTATGAATAACTGGATTATGCATGAGGATGATTAAATTCATGGTTGATTGTAATTACTTCTAATAAATAAATTATTAAATTATGAAATTAAGTGTATGGACTAAGTTCCATGTTCAAATTGATATATACGATATGGTTATATTTATGCTTTAAATATACGTCCCATGATTGTGTTAACATACAGGTTTAGTATGTAAATCAAATACAGCTCCTACGTATATGTTTTACAGTTTCCATTTGCATGTTTGTTGTGCTTATGATTTGTGTTTATGATTAGGTTGTGATTCAAGTACATGCTATGCATGCACAAGTTAGGTCGGAAGTAGTAAGCTTATAGTCTACGCTACATATTTTATATTATGCTCAAAGTTATGAGTTCAAGCTGATGGTTTCAGTTTAAGTATTCCATTCATGCTCTTGGTCCGTCTCTCAGTTTATGTTATGCATAGTATGTTCATAATTCATGTTTGTAGGTTGGAAGTCTCCATGTAGAAGTACCAGTTAGGTTTTCGCTCGAATGACGTTCATCCAAATCTATTCTAAAATAGGTATGAGGACTGTATGAGCATTGTATGCATAAATCGGTACTCATTATCATTTCTGGATACGTGTTTAGTTTACAAAATAAGCATGTCATTCATGATAAAATTCACACGTCTTTAGTTTATAATACCTATACGTCTTCCAGTTTATGTCCACATCAGGATTTCGAACTTGTGCATCGTAGATCAATAATCACTCTTAGATAGCTAGTTGATGACATGATTCATGTATAGGTTGGTTTAGATTCAAGCCACTACAGGTTTGTGTTGGATATATGCACGACTTTGGGTGGTTTGGAATGATGATGTATAACTTCTTCAAGTTGATATATATATATATATATATATATATATATATATATATATATATATGGGTTATTTACGTTTTACTACTAAAGTTATGATCAAATAACAATTGGGTACTATGAATATTAACATATTACATTTTA
>SKCR01002992.1:0-17152 GCA_019454045.1 Zanthoxylum bungeanum | reverse complement strand
ACTAGGGATATTTAATGATTAAACCTTTGGGGACTGATACTGTCTCATATCATTCTCAGTCCAGGTACTAATCATATGGACTTTCGCCATTTACAAGTCAAAGTAAATAATATTACAAAACGGCAAAAGGCAATTTCATTATCACATAGTTAATTTTGTACAATAATACAATATCATTTACAAACAGTGACGCTATGGGAACATAATGTCTAACAGCACTTGCATAAGTATCCAATACTTAAATATATGAGAACTATGCCGTTGTGCCCTCACAACGTGCACAAGCGCATACTAGCAGCCTATTCCGCATTATCGATGTCAGTCTCGAAATACTACTACGGCTAGGGATATTTAATGATTAAACCTTTATGGATTGATACTGTCTCATATCATCTCAATCCAGTACTTATCATATGGACTTTCGCCATTTATATATCAAAGTAAATAATATTTACAAAATGGCAAAAGGCAATTTCATTATTACATAGTTAATTTTGTACAATAATACAATATCATTTACAAACAGTGACGTTATGGGACACAATGTCTAACAATTCATAACATAGTTACTTTTAAACCCCAGGAAACTCTTCGAAAGAGTTTCCATGATCATGGACATATGGCTACGCTTGTTAATACGAGCTCCATGATTTTCGACCGTGTTAAGATAGGTCATCATCCTCAAGACGTGCTCTTGGATAGATGTCTTATCCTTTATCTTTATGGTCATCTCGCTGAGACCATAGCCTCATGATGTTGTCACTTTGAAGGTTGCTCGAACATGTCCTACAATGACTTCATCATCAAAGATGCTGTAGCCATTGGCTCATGCTTTGCAGCAAGAACCTCGGACATCTCTACTAGCAAGTAGCAGCTACTTTCTCATTGGCCGCAACCCATTTTTGGTGGGCATCGCGCACAGCTTGGCCAGAATTTCTGGTTGGCTCTGGAGGATATTCCTCCGTTAGGACAAACTTAAGATCTTCACAGACCAAGATGGCATTCATGTTACTTTTCTATTTTACATAGTTTTCTCTCATTTGTTTTTCATTCGAGAGAATTGAAATTACTGGACAAACCATGGGTGAAAATAAAATGAGCATACATTTTAATATTCATTCATCGCATATTAAAATCATCAAAATATTTAGGCATAAAATTAAACATGATGCATGTATCATGTATAATGATTTAGAAACCTAAAAGAATTAATATGCCATGAAAATCTATCATCCCACAAATAAGTGTCGCCGTATGATAGGTCAAGTATTAGCATGATAGATCAAGACAATCTTAATTTACTAATATATGTAGGAATAACTCTTATTCCTATATTAACTAACCACTATTTGATTTGATCAAGGAATTTCCATTAACATTTAATTATTCCTTTGTGAGTGTAACCCGTTGGACTTAACTAGTGAAAGTCCGCGTAGGGTAGGTCAATTCACTAGATACATCTAGAATTCCTATCCTTTCAGAATCCAAACTTAATATTGACCAAAAATGGACACCATCCGTATGGGGACAAAAATAAATTCGTCTCAATGCGCCTGTTGAATCTCATATTTTCAGAGTAACAATGGAGATCGTGGCATATATTGTCGTATATCCCTCTCCCACTCAATATTTTAAAATTAAAGTTTCTAAAATATCTAATATTTTAATTCTCTAGTGTCTATAAGATTATGCGCGGTAAAAACATAACACAATTTTACACTAGACAAAATTAGAAATATATCCAATTTTAACTCTTAAAATTTTATTCACTAATCTTATTGTCCCAACCAATATTTAACTTAATTAAACTAATTTAATTAAGTTTACTTTAGTGACCTAATTAATTTTAACTCTTAAAATTTCTAACTCATTAACAAGTTTAAAATTAGAAATTAAAGTAAGGGACAAATATTTTTTAATTAAACTATTTAATTAATATAAATGTCTTATAAATTTCAATGGTACGTGGAATTTTATCCCGAGTACAAACTATACTACCGTACATTTCGAATCGGCTATGGAATTTACGTCTAGGTATCCATCCTATATACCAACGGAAAATATAAAGCACTTATAAAGCCCATATATAAATTAAATTTGAATTTCCAAATTTAAAAATTAAAGTAATTAGTCCAATTAATTTATTTTCATACATAATATCTACTAATTTCACTTCTTTAAATTTCATTAAATCAAATTTTATGACTTAGAAACAATTATGCATGTCTAACAAGTTATGGCATGTGAAAATGCAATAGTAGACACCTTAAGCTATATGGCATGTTATTCAAACATTTTGAATTAAACTACATATAACATAAAACAAATTTGCATTGACTTTGCTCTTATTTTTCCTATACTAATCAAATTAGTACAAAATTTACTAATGCAACCATTGGTCTTCAAAACTTGCTCAATGTAATGGTGTTTAGTCGTTGGCGGCATCGGCTCCTCAATTACATAAAATTGATAAACTCAAAAATTTTCATAGAAAAATATTTACAACACTTATAAAAATTGACCTTATGGCCTTACATTCCCTAAAGTCAAATAACATAAAATAAAGTTGGAAAACATTTACGACCAATACAATACATTCATCACATACACAAACAAAAATATATTCATCACATGAACATAAAATATGTCTACTCATCACAACATGTATAAAATAATTTATATCACATATAAATAAATAAATAACAGAAAATTTTTCATAAAAATAAGAAAGCTTAAGAGCACTTCTCAACCTCGCTCAAATGCCAACTGTAGGAAATGATTTCCCGCACGGCGAAATCGTACTAGGCACCGAGATCGACCTTGAAAATTTTTCTGCCTTTGCCACTTCTTTGTTGAAACATTCCAGCTTGTTTGGAATTATTTTGCTTCTGTTTTATTGATTTTTCGACCCAGAATAGCCCCCGAACAACAGCACAAAACTGGACTGTTTTGCACACGTTATGAGTGCATATTGCACACAAACACAACCCCTAGTTTGTGTTAATGAGGGCATCAATTCAGGTCCAATTTTTTTTCACCAAAACAGCCCGATAACGTCAACAAATACCCATATGTGTACCTAAATTTTCTGGGCCAAAATACAACCCAAAACGAGCCCCGAATCAAGTTCCAATTGGTGGCAGTGAGCAGATTTTTCTGCTCACCGCCGTGGAGAATAGAAAAAATAAAGACAAAGGTTTGGTTTCACTACTAATGAGTCTTCCGTGTTATGACTCACTACCAATAAAATGAAGTGTGGGCTTCACTCACCACTTATATCCCTAAAGTCTTTTAGAAAAAATAAAATTTATCACATTAAAACTCTTTTATTTTGTTCTTCTTACTTTTTCCTTTCAACACTTGAGAGGAAAAATAAGAACAATGGTGGCTAGGGTTTTTCAAATTTGGAGTTATTAAAAGAAGAATATTTTTCCTTTTTATACATATGGTTTTTGTTGTCAAAAATTAAACAAAACTCCAGCCCTTATTTCTCAAAAATTCGGCCAGCCTTAAGGAAATTATATCATCAAAATTCTTTTGTTAAATGTCATCATAATGACATTAAAAGCATTACTAAATAAAATGATGTAACTTCCAATCCAAATCAAGAGATTCCAAAATGTATTTTTGGAAATCCATTAATTCAAATCTTTATTAAATTATACAATATATTTAATAAATTAATTTATAATAAAAAATTTCATATAATCGTTTATTATGAATATCATATATTCAAATTAATATTGAAATGAGTTTCATTATTTAATATATATTATAAGAAATTCATTTTATCTAGGTCCAGTCCTATATGATCACATCATATAAGGTGAATCCATTCTAATGTCACCACATGGATGATCCCAGATCAAGGTCGGCATACAATTATATAATGGACCACAGTTATAGATAAACCATAAACAAAGTACCCATTTTGTTTACTCTTTATGGACTATTTTAGATTACTAATTCCAGACTTAAATCCTCTTGTGTATGACACTCATACACTAAGTTTGAAGGCATATGAGTAATCAAGGGTAAATAGGATAATTTACAATATGCGATTTAAATCAAAACAATTGATAAATGAATAATGCATTTTTTATTTTATAATAAATGATTCTGTTTATATTACATGAAGTTCTAGGGCATATATCCCAGTAGTGGATACCTCCTTTAAGTGTAAATATTATACTTCCATCAGTAAGGGACCATTCTGAACCCAAATGGCTTTAAGGTGGAACCTTCCGAGGGGTGTACTATAGCTTAAATCATTCTCGGTGTCTCATACCTAGCAATGACTCCCTTATTCTCTAGTTATTCCCTCTGCGGGACTATCTATACTCTCTATAGGCTGTAAGCCCAACAATGTAGTGGTCGTCAACGTCATAGGCATAACGGTAAATCTCACTTTGCTCCTACAAATGATGACTCCACTGGGATAAAAAATCGACTCTGAAAAAATGCCTTCCTAGTATTTATGGCTAGATTGAAGAGAATCATGTCTTCATCTTTTAATTACCTTTTTTTAACCCCAATTGCGTTCTATATTGAGAAATCACTTTCACTCAAGGCGGTGGATTGGTATGTGAAGATAACCATCACTTATTGGCACGTACCATTGGGTATAAGGGTATGTTCACTTGGTCGATCGAACCCTTGGGTGGGGAGACCTAGTTGTGGATAATCTTTTGTATCCTTAGGTATAAAAAAAGGTTTATTTACTTGGTCGATTGAACACTTGAATAGGGAGACCTAGTTATGGGTAATCCTTCTCCGATAAGATCTTAAACCTTATCATGTTAAGTCCACATGAAAGCCCATAAGTGTTATCCTATAGAAACCTCCCTTATGCTTGTGTTTAGGCCCTCAATCATTTGGAGTTGTTTTAAACTCTTGCCATAAGATGTAAAACTTGTTAGGTCTTTTCAACTAGGATAAGTTCGCATCTCATGATAATTGGGTCAAATGCTTCGAAATGCCAACATGCCATATTGTATGCAAACCTTGTTGGACCTAAAATATTTAGTTAAAATCGAAAATGCCAAAACATTAGTCCAATACTTATGCTGAATTTCATCCAGAAAGGGTAGACCTTATTTTTCCCATTTGGATATCTCTAAACATCTTAATACCATCCCAAAAATAACCAAGATTACTAAATGTCCAATCCTTCATTTTCAGACAATCGCACAATCCCTATATTAGGCTTATTCATTTATATAAATGGGTTACCTTTTTTCTTTTAATGATGAAACGGAACCAAGGTTGCCAAGGTTTACCCTTTAACATAAGAGAGAAACGAACTTATGTACCCCCTCATTGGTGCATGAGCTAAGCCATTCATAGGGCAGATATGAGACTTACCACATATGTGGGAGGAATAAAGTTGGAATGGTATATTTTAATGTTTGAGCACAACATGGATTTCATGCATCTCATGCAATTCATGCATACATGCATCATGCTGACACTTTGTGATGAAGCCATCATAGTGGTCTGTTGGGTTAGAGAATAAGGTAGAAAGCGACTTGAAATCACCAAAATAGCTAGCAGTGGTAATTCTCGCATAGACCCAATTGAAACGACCGTTAACAAAATGACAGAACAATTGTAAAACTTGACTAATATTGTGGCCAACTTGGTAGAAACCCGGACGACAGGAGCTAAAACTAATGAAAAAATATGGATGACCACATTGACATCTAACTTCAAGCAACTGAAGAAATCAATCATTGACAAGAGGCATAAGTACAAGAAATTCTATAATCGCGGGTAATATAAAAGATCGAGGGATGAAATGAAACAACGGAAGTCAGCGTCGTCCAGAAGTGACACTTCTCCGACCTGGAAAAACCAATGTCTAGGATTTTGGATAAGCTTGAGAAACATGGTTTATTGAAGCCACTGAAGCCAAATCTTGTATCAGATCCCCTGCCAAGCAAACTTGACCCAAACCTATACTGTGCAATCCACCGATTCCTAAGGCATAAAACAGTTAGATGTGCTCACCTTAGACATGAAATCCAGAACCTAATTGACGCTGGCAGAATATCAAACCACGAAGGAGCCAAGGCCATGTAGTAATCGGATTCTGAACATCGCATTCGCATCTTTATTTTCGTCATATAATGACTCTTTCTATTTTTGAAATAAATTTGATTTTGCAAAACTTTTATCTGCTAATAAAAGTTGAGCGTTCCTAAATCCTTAAGGCAATTTTAAACTTTGGAATCACTAGAAGAATACTATCTACAAACATTGCACTATAATTGCACTTAGAATTATAAAGCACCTAAAAAAAGATTATATTGGACAACTTGTAGGGATTGTCAAGACACTTGACATTCATTTGACTCTTTTCAATGTTAGGGATAAAATAACACTAGGATAAGGAAATGAAGCAAATAAAAGAGAAGAGAAAAGAAAAGAAAGAGAAAAAATATGAAAAGGAAAAAAATCCACTGTTTGGATTGCCTAGTAATCAGGAGTATCGGGGACCCCATGACTACTTTTGAGTCAAATAGTATCTAAAATATTGAGTATATAAAGAAACTTGAGTTTATGAAATTATTATGTAACCAGGTGCTCGTATCACAAATGTGCAGTCTTTACGTCAAAAGATAATTTGACGACTTAAGGAAGGTAGGGATAAAAGATACTTATTCCTCGGTATTGGATACTTATTCTTGATAGTTACCTTATTATGACAGCCAGAACCAATACCTAATCGAAGGGTTCCACCCTTAAATTCTGTTGGATCCATCCTATACGGAGGAATCAATATTGGCTTCATCAATTCAGAATTCAATCTCTCTATTAGGGGTGAACACAATAGGAGGCGGGTCTATGAATCCCTTAATTCTACCCAAACAAGTGAAAAAATATGGAAAATTAAAGGAATAAATAGCTCTGATTCAAATAACACTTTGTCGTGGTCTATTAAAACCCTTAGATCTGGCTCTCTTACGGAACTCCCTCTTTGTTCAACTCTCTCTCAAACCCGTATTTCAAATTGGAGTGGTGTATCTAAAACCTAGGTATAAGTGGTAGTCTTTGTAACCTGAATGGATCTGAATATTCATGAAGCTCATTCACAACGCGCTTGACCTATATTTATTTGATACTCACCAGATAAGATGTAAAATAAGATAAAAACATAAATTGTATATCACTCTGATATTGACATCTGCTCCCCTTGAACCAACTACTCAATTTTTCGTGCTCTCGTATTACTCACATTCTAAGTAAGGAAATTACGATATAAGTACAATTCTAAATTCATATCTTATCAATGGGGTTCATATATACTTCTACCATATCAAAATATATAAGCCACTTATGAGCCACATCCATCAGCTAAAAACATACTAAATCCACTGCTCAAACTAGGGTGCACCCCAGGGCAGTATATATTTGACTCACTCCTCAATAAAATAACAAGGATCATAGGAGAATTATATCTCACAAAAAATTGGTGGCTACAACTTTCAAAGGTCCTGTAGAAAAACTAACAACTCATGTTTCTTAGTAGTCTGAACTGGTACAGAAGGGCTGCTAGCATGGGGTAGAATGACCTGTCTATGATGAAAGGGGATCCTTCATGAGTGGCTAGGATATCGTCCGATCAACTAGGGGAGGAATTACTGAAAGTGGTACTGATACTGAAGGTATTTCAACTTTTGATACTGGGCTCGGAGGCAGATACTGATGTGTAAAGAGTTACACTAATGTGTCCATAATACGATGGAGCTATTGTATATACGCAGATGTAACATCTCTAGTCTATATAGCTAGTCTATCACCAAAAACTAACTTGTTTCAAAAATGGTTTGAGATACGTCTCAGGAGTGGAAATTCCTTATACAGCTATCTCTTACCAATTTCACCTTTTTAGTCAAAATAAAAACACAAAAACACAAAATATTTTTGTAATTTTGAAAAATTTTCAATTTTTTTGTATTTTTCGAAAAATTTTGGACTAAAAATAAAAATAACACACAAACTAAAAAATACTGATCAACTAATTCCCTCCCCCAAACCTAAATGAGACATTGTCCCCAATGTCTTAAACAGTAGAAGAATAGTTTAGAAATAATACCTGGTTAGCTAAAATTCTACAGGAAATTAAAGATTAAGATCCAGATTAATCCGACGCCTCTTCCTACGATCGTCCTCGGACTAATTTATCTTTGAAAGGATAGGGTCAACTTGTGGTTCATAGGCTAAGATTTGGTCAATTAGATCCGGGGCAGTTGTGGCAGTAAAGATGAGTCTTTTAAAGGTTTTGATACGAATCCATTTCTCCTGACATCATCAAGAAACACACAAAGAAAATCATAAAATCCATCAATGTTAAACAGCCCAATTGGTTTCTGGTGTATGTTCAAGTTCGCCCAAGATAGCACTATAAAAATTTCCTCCAATGTACCCAAGCCACCTGGCAAAGCAATAAAAGCATCAGCACGGTTAATCATTTCTACCAATCGTTCAGACATACCTGGCACGATCAGTTCATCTCCGTTTGATGGTCCAATAAGATTTGCCTCCGCCAAGGGTTTTGGGATGATTCCCAAAACGTGTTTGCCTCCTTCCTGTACGGCATTTGAAACGATACCCATTAGTCCAAGATTGCCTCCGCCATATACTAAGTGCATATTCCTTGCAGCTAAGACTCGACCCAATTCATGTGCTGCTTCTACGTATTGTGGCTTAACACCAACACTAGTACCGCAAAACACACAGATGTTTTCAACTCGTCTTCTTGAAGTGGCTTCCATGTTTTACTCTGGATGTCTTCAAAATTGCAATGATGAGTTGAATTTATAACACCTGTCAATCGGACCCGTGCTTCAATAATCCAACGAATATCAGTAAACCTTTAATCATCAGAATTCTCATCCGTTCCAAGCGAGCTTTGTAGACTTTCATCAGAGATTTTTGAGGGAGAGAACGAAATTGCTTGCGAAGATTTGCGAGAGCTTCTTCCATCGTGAAATGACTTTACCTGCAAAAATTAAACACACCAAATTAAATCACACCAAATCACAATATATACACAAATTTCATGGGTTGCCTCCCTGCTAGCGCTAAGTTTAACGTCGACAGCTAGACTTGACTTCTCGAACGTTAGGCTGGATCTGAAAGTGTGACACTTTCTTTTTGTCGCTCAAATGATTCTCCCAATTAGTGTTTAACACACTTGTTTTTAACCTTGAAAGTTTTGTTGGAGTCAGGATCATGTATCTCAACGGCTCTATCTGGTAAAACTTTGGTGATCACAAATGGACCTGACCACTATGATTTTGGCTTCCATGGGAAGAATTTCACCCTTGATTTGTTTAACAGTACCTTCTGCCTTGGTTCCAGTTGTATGCGCACTAACTTCTCATCATGTCTCTTTTTGGCCTCTTCTTTGTACAATTTGGCATCCTCAAAAGGCTGATTGTGAAATTCCTCCAATTCATTGAGCTGGTTGAACTTTTTCTCTTTTGTTGCTTGTAGTGCAAGAATTGGCTTTTTCAGTGCAAAAGACGCTTTATCTTCAAGTTCCACAGGCAATTGACATGTTTTAAGTTTGTTAGTATAACTTTGCATTGCATTGGAGTTCTGAATGGTACTGTGTATCACATCAAGTCTGAAATATTCATCCTTATTTTCATCATCTGGAAAATTCATGGCCTTGAAAACATTGAATGTTACCTCTTGGTCCTGTACCCTCATGGTTAATTCTCCTTTTTGTACATCAATAATGGTTCGACCTGTAGCCAATAATGGTCTCCCGAGGATGATTGGCACGTCTGCGTCTTCCTTCATATCAAGGACAATAAAATCTGCTAGGAAAATGAATTTGTCAACTTTGACCAGCACATCATCAACTACGCCTCTTGGAAATACGAGCGTTCTATCAGCAAGTTGTAGAGAGACTGAAGTTGGCATTGTTTCTCCAATCTGCAATTTCCTGAAAATAGAAAAAGGCATCAAGTTAACACTTGCACCTAAATCACATAAAGCCTTACCAAAGTTATGTTCTCATATGATGCATGTAATGGTGAAACTGCCAGGATCTTTAAACTTCGGGGGAAGTTTCCTCTGAATGGTGGCGCTGTATTCTGTCAATGCTATTGTCTCGTAATCTCCGAATCTCCGTTTTCGTGAAAGAATGTCTTTCATGAATTTTACATAACTGGGCATTTGTTCCAAGGATTCTGCAAATGGAATGTTGATGTGTAGCTTTTTAAACACCTCCAGGAAATGAGAAAACTGCTTGTCCAGTTTGTTTTTCTGAAGACGCTGAGGAAAAGGTGGAGTTGGAATGATCTGTTCTTTTTCCTTTGCTTCTTTTTCCTCCATCTGTTGCTTTGTTTCTTTTGAAACTTCCTCAATTGTTGTTTTGGATCCAACATCTTTGTTGATTTCAGTATGCTTTTTAACATGATGGCATGACACTGCTCCTTCCCTATGTTCCTTGGATTTGGTTCTGTGTTGCTAGGAAGGTTATTTGGCGGTCTGTAACTCTGAGCATTGGCCAGTTGTCCGATTTGATTCTCCAGTGCTTTGATGGAAGGAAATTGGCTCTGAAAGAAAGCATCATATGCTGCTTGTTGCTTTTTGAACATCTCTACAAACCATACTTTCATTTCTGGTTCTTTTTCATGTTCATGGCCTTTGTTCTGTTGTTGAAATCCTGGTGGTGGATAGTTCTACTGTTGGAATCCAGGTGGTGGATTGTTCTTTTGTCCTGAATTGTTGCTCCATGAAAAATTGGGATGATTCCTCCACCCTGGGTTGTAGGTGTTGGAATATGGATTGTTCCCCTGTCTAATGAAATTGTTGACATAATTAACCATCTCTTCAAGTTGGTTTGGTTCTGGTGCTCCTCCATATGGTGAACTTTTAGATCGAGTGGTAAGAGTCTCCATGAATTTGCATATCTGATCCAGCTTGGCGTTGACTGCTGTATTGGCTCCACTTTCATAAATTCCTGCAATTCTTTGGATCATGCTCCTTTCTGTTGGCCACAGGGAATTGTTGTTGGCCATTTCTTCGATTAGGTACCAGGCTTGATCTTCTCCTTTTGCCATTAAAGCTCCTCCAGCAGCAGCATCGATTGTGGTTCTCATCAGTCCAGAAGTCCATTATAGAAGGTTTGGACTTGAAGCCATTTTGGAATCTCATGGTGAGTACATTTTCGGATCAAATATTTGTACATTTCCCAAGCTTCGTAAAGAGTTTCTGAGTCTTGTTGCATAAATGATGTGATGTCATTCCTCAGCTTTGCAGTTCTGGCTGGTGGAAAGTACTTTGCAAGGAATTTGCTGGCTAGAGTGTTCCCAGTTGTGATGGAACCTGCTGGTAACGAGTGTAGCCAAGCTTTAGCTCTGTCCTTCAAGGAGTATGGGAAAATACGCAGTCTCATTGCTTCTTCAGCTTCTCGGTTGTAATTGAAAGTGCCGCAAACTTCCAAGAAGTTGCTGATGTGGGCATTAGGATCTTCAGTTAAATCACCTTCCTAATTAACACAAATCCCTTTCCTAAACTAAAACAAATAACATTCCTAATTTAAATAAATCACTCACCATTTTAATATATTCCCCACCAAAAATATAATTATCCTTCCCTTTTTTTTACCTAATTAAATCAAATCCATCCCCATTTACATGATTTCTTTCCATTCAAATAAACCCATGCATAAACCCTAATACACTACTATATAAACAACAAACCCTAATCATCTTCAACGACTCTCCTCACGCTAAACACAGATCCACAAGCCGTGAACCACGATCCCGATAAAAACCCTCCGTGCCACTGTCCTCATGACGACTCTAAAACCAAAAATAGCCACACATAAGTCTTTTCGCTCCTCACGACAAAACACAAAGCCAGAATGAAACCCTAAACTCTCATTCACCGCACTCCTTCTCTCTCTAACCTCTCTATTCCCTCCTCTTTCATCTCTCTCACAAACCCTAAAACTGCTCACGCCCTTCATCTCTCCTCATCTTCACAAACCAGAAACCTTAAACTGCTCACGCCCTTCCTTCTCTCTCACAAACCCTAAAACTGGTCTCGCCCTTCATCTCTCATCATCCTCACAATACAACAAACGCACTAACAGCCTTACCTGCCCGCCAAACCGACAGCAACAAGAAGCCACAAGAAGACAAATTCCCATAACATTGACATGATCAAACCTTCCTTCAACAAAGCCACATGCCCTCATGCAAATAAACCTCACACCTACACCCTCCACTCAGGCAAACAACTACCCCCCTTCACGCCTAGCCACATAGCTTCCACGACAACCCTTCACAACAAGCCAAGTCAACCAGCGCGCAAATCAATCGACCGAAGCAGCCCTCAAAAAAGACCCAACTCCCTCTTAAAACCAAACACACTCAACCGACGTCCCACATCGACCACACAGCCCCTTTTCACGCCTGTTATCTAATCACCACGTCACCACATGAACCACACAGAATCAATAAAGCATAAGTAAAGCTCACACACATAATATTCTCACAAGAAACAACCTAGTACCTTCACACATATCCCCCTGAAAATCCCCCTGCAAACATCACCAAATTCTGCCCAGTCCAGCCGCACCATAAAACCTCTTTAAACTTCCGCATATTGCACCCAAAACTGCTCGTACATAACCCCCTTACTGCCCAGTTCAACCGCACCATAAAACCCCCTAAACAGCCGCATATTAGATCTTTAAAATAGTTCAAAAACAGAAGCCCAATACCCCTTAAAAAAATTGCCAAAACAGTCCCCTATTTATCTTAAAACAGTAACAAGAAAATACAGCAACAACAGCAGCGAAATGGAGTAAAAAACAGCAACCCAAACAGCAAATAGCGAGGAAATACGTTGAGTTGGTGAACCGAAAGAGTTGCGGATCATTCACCCTTCCAACAGACGTGTAACGCCCTTTCTTGAGACGACAAAAGAGGTTAGACCTGAGGGCACCCTTTTATTTATTATCTTTCGTTTCTTTATTTATTATCTTTCGTTTCTTTATTTATTTTAATATTTTATATCGCATGAGAGTCGTTTATTGGGGCATGATGTGAACTTTGGATGAGCGGAATGTGTGTTCCCTTTTATGGTATATCGGATGGAAACCTGGACGTAAATTCCGTAACCGAATCCAAATGGACGGTAGTGCGGTTTGTACTCGGGATACAATGCCACGTACCACTTAAGAGACACATATTTCGTTTCATCCAAACTTGTATTTGAGCATGGTGTAGTTCATAGATTATTTGTTTATTATTTATTTTCAAAGCATGATTATGTTATTTTTTATGCATGATATTTCGTTTAGTTTATGTTTATGTTTAATTAGTTATTTGTTTATTTTTGTTTAATGGTTCAACGTGCTCGTTGTGTGATATTGTGTGTTTGCCGTTTAATGACTTACTTTCCAAGCATGCAAACTTAGATTATGAGTTACTTTGATGAATGCATATTAGATCTAAGTTATCCTTGAGCATATATGTTGAGTAGATTCGGTTAGTTTATTGCACAAATCATATCGTTACAAGTGACATAAGTAAGGGACCATTCCGAACCCAACGATTTGAGGTCTTCCCTTGCGAAGGGTGAGTGTGGCCTTAAATCTTTGTCCCGGTTCACACCGGGTGGCGAATACATGTTATTTCGTACTCCCAACTAGGCCGCGAGCCTAGAACAGCGTCGCCGATTTCTGTGTCCTACAGATATCTTATCATAAAAAATAAATAAAAAAATAAAAAAAGACATTCATAGTTTATAACCATAGACACAATATATTTTCAAACTATAATATCATTGTAATGTTTACAATGACAATGCATACGATGGGCCTAAAATGCCATAGTGACTGAAATGTGTGTTGGGTTCTCCTAGGACATGCCAAGGATCTATTAAGCATAAATTATGTGAATACTCAAAGTAAGATTTCGGAAATAATACTTACATTGGTCGGCAATATGGATGAAGAGAATACAAAAATTTTGCTCATTTGAGAAGTGCTCCAAGCTCTCATTTGTATGAATGGTTTAGCTCCAAGCTTTGAACTTTGATTCCAAACTCAATGGGAAAGGTTTCCATAACACCTTTGTAGACTCCTTTATGTGCTAACACTTAAGAAATTTTGAAGCAAAACTTCCAATGGGAGAGGGAGAAGTCACAACTTATGAGAGGATAGGATAGAGTTTTAGGTTTTGGTATTTTGATTTCTAAAATCAATTTACAACTTTTCCAAAATCAAAACCTTAAAATTGGTATTAGGTTTACCAAAAGCTAAAGCAAAGTGTTGGAGGGAAAAATGCATTTAATGCCTCCAACCACTTCCATCACCAAATTGACACTTGATGGACAAGTGATGTAAATTGGTGGGACCCACTTTAATTCCAAATTCAAGTGGCTTGCTCAACACACTTCGGGCTCGGCTTCGCTTAATCCGATTAAACGAAATTTCTGTCGCGACGTAATTAAATCCAATTTAATTAAATAATAGTGCCCCATAAAATTATTACGAAATTCTAAATTAATTCGTTCGCCCGAATTAAAATCCAATTTTAATTTCGCGTCGAAATCTAATTTAAGTAATATATCGAATATATTATTTAATCGATTAATTCCAAATTAATCGTTCTCTCTCTTCTTATCGAATTTTATCCCAAATAATTTCTTGTTGTAATTAATCCTAGATTAATTCTCTCTCTGATAATTAATCCCAGATTAATTCTGTTCGAGTCAAACGTCATCGGTGAATCTTCGAGAAGCGACCCATGAGTGTTAGACATTATGTCCCATAGCGTCACTGTTTGTAAATGATATTGTATTATTGTACAAAATTAACTATGTGATAATGAAATTGCCTTTTACCATTTGGTAAATATTATATACTTTGATATATAAATGGCGAAAGTCCATATGATTAGTACTGGATTGAGATGATATGAGACAGTATCAATCCATAAAGGTTTAATCATTAAATATCCCTAGCCGTAGTATTATCGAGACTGGACATCGATAATGCGGAATAGACTAGTATTGCGCTTGTGCACGTTGTGAGGGCACAACGGCATAGTTCTCATATATTTAAGTATTGGATACTTATGCAAGTGCGATAGGAGGTGTGTTTTACCGATGGTACGGAAAACAGCTTCGCTCTGGATAGACCCCGCGGAATCCCATTGGTAGTATGTCTACGCGTCTATGGGAGGCCGCATCAGGGTAGGTGTATATGGTCTTGACCTGAGACTTACATCGCTAGTACTTGCGACAATCGGTAAACTTTAGTTTTGGTGGTTGGGGACCTTGACCGGTTCTGTGTACACCTCTTCTGGGTTTATCGAGAATCGTAGTGTACTGGATGTGATGTCAAGATGGAAGTATCGCTTCAGACATATGGAGGTGATGATCACGCAGGACACAGAACTAGTACTCTATAAAAGGTTGCAACCGTCGGGACAATATGACAAGGTCAGGATTGTCCGATTTAAAGAGACTAGTTGCTTGATGTCCGATATATGTTTCGTACGGGGCAGACACATCTCCAGCCCCAGGCCTAGCATGTGATCATCCGATACTGGATCGATGTACGCAATACTACGGTATACTACGCTTGATATAGATCTTATATTCCTATAAGAATATTTCTGGAGAATTGGGTAGGCATGGCGCTTTGCTAGAAGCCAACCTTGTCTTGTGAATCGGTAAGAACGTAGTACGAGGTACGTGCGTGTTCGGATTATCCGACGACCGTGTTTACTGCCAACATATCCGGAGATCTCTTGGGTCGCTTCCTGAAGATTCACCTATGATATTTGATTCGAACTTAATTAATCTTGGATTAATTGCGGAAAAACTTTATCTCGGATAAAGTGCCTTATTTAGAGAGAGAGAACGATTAATTTGGAATTAATCAGTAAAATTATTATATTCGATATAATAATCGAAATTTGATTTCGACGCGAAATTAAAATTAGATTTTAATTCGGGCATACGAGTTAATTTAGAATTAATTCGTTAGCGACGTAAATAATAATTTCGCTAGGCGCGATTATTTATTTAAATTCGATTTAAATAACGTCGCGACGTAAGTTCGGTATTTCGGAAATATCGAACCCGAACGCGTGAGTGCACGTGGGCCCACTTTCATTTGGAAAAGTGTGGGGCCCACATGACACATGTCATTATATGGATATTTTATTGATGATGCATTGCATGGTGATAGTGTATTTTACACTCAAATGTTATGCATGGAATTTGAGTGTTGGACACTCTAAGCCTTTGCATGGCTTGTGTCATAGATTTATTATTATTTAATAAATATTATGGCATAAATATAAATTGATTTTTGGTATCAAAATCAATTAAGAAAATCTCTCTTCTCTCTCTCACTCTTGGCCGAAACCTGAAACAGTTTTTGCTCTCCTTCTTCTTCAATTTTGGTTGCCAAAAACTTGAAGAAGGGTTGTTGTTTGGAACATGCAAGGCTAGCACCTTCAAGGGATCAAAAGAGGTGATAGGGAAACCATCATAGAGCAAGGAATACACAAAGTTTGGTGCTTTCTTCTTCTTGTCTTCCTTGGCCGAACCTAATCTACCTTGGAGCTTCCATTTGGTTTGATTTTCTTCATCAACATTGCATTGTAAGTATGATTCCGCCATACTTCATGTTTATATATATTCTTTGTTGTATTTCATGTATGCTTAATCTTTCCTTTGGACATATTATAGAATCCTACAATGGTATCATGGAGCCATGGTTAAGCATGAAATACTTTAGGTTAAAATTTGATAAAATTGGTTGAAGCATGTTCTTGTGAAATTTGATGAATAAGTATGCTTGCATGTATATAGAATGATGTTATATGGAATCAATTTTATGAAAAATGCATTGGATGATTTTTCCCCAAAATTTTAACCTTGGCCGAATGGGTGTGATAAATTGATTGAAGCATGTTCTTGTGAAATTTGATGAACAAGTATGCTTGCATGTATATAGAATGATATTACATGGAATCAATTTTATGAAAAATGCATTGGATGATTTTTCCCCAAAATCTTGACCTTGGCCGAATGGCATGAAGAAATTGATATAAGCATGTTCTTATGAAATTTGATTAATAAGTATGCTTGCATGTGTATA
>SKCR01002991.1:0-17289 GCA_019454045.1 Zanthoxylum bungeanum | reverse complement strand
ACACATGCATCAAATCATCAAACTTAATATTTAAGTAAAATTTTGGGTTTTGGGTTTCTTACCTCTTCCTCTTGATTTCCCAATTCTTCATCGTTGCCAAGCTTCTCCATTCTTTGTTTCTTACTTCTTTATCCTTCTTCTTCTTTTCTTTCTCCTTCTTCTTTTCTTTATTCTTCTTCATTTCTTTCTTCTTCTGCTCTTTTTCCCTCTATTCTTCTTCACGTTCTTTTCTTTCTTTTTGTTTCCAACATTTTTAGATTTATGAATAGTATGCCCTTTATATAGTGAGGGGTGTTTGATATTTGAAAAGTTGGCGAAAAGTGTAGAAAAGTCTAGAGTATTTGAGATTTCTCTCTTTAACCTCGAAATCATTAGTCATCTGAATTTTGACTCGTGTTTTTGACCAGTTTCTGGTCCGAATTAGGGAAACTATTCAACGTAGAAATTGTAGATCTCGATCTCAGCTTTCCGACGATATAAAATTCATAAAAATCAGAGATCGTATGAAAAAATTACGTCTCAAATACTATGGATGGTCTAAATGAAACACAGTACAATCTCTTCCTATGACTTCAAGAAATTTACCATTGTCCCGAAAGTCAATCCACAAGCATATTTGAGTCCCCAACATAATTTATTTTACATGTCTTCATCCTGTATATAACAATATTATTGTAGGCAATAGTAAAAACTATCGGTCGTTACAAGATCAATGTGACGACAAATCCTGGAATAAAATAAAATCACATGGAAAAGAATGGTGAAGGTGAGCAAAAGTCAATAAAGTCAATTAATGACTTTTTTCAATATTTTTACTTCTCAATCTCTCCATTGCTAATATCATACTTAACTCCACTTACAACCCCAAAGAGATTCTCACTTAGGTTCACATTTGAAACCTCATATAAAACAAACTCAACATCCCCATATTGATTCCTCAAATAATCAAAATATTCATCCACGATCTGCTCACACTCTACGTATTCGGCCATATGCACTTCTTGCACCTCATAGCTCATGGCCTCACTACCAAAATCAGATTGCTCCATATGATATTCACTTTTAACAGTAACTTCAAGCACCTCATTGGCATCATGAACAACCAAATCAGCATCACTAATGTTAATGCTCTCATCAACATCATCAACCACCTCACTTTTATTCATATAAACATCAACATCTTTCATTTCATTACTCAAGAATACGCTCATATCTATATTCACTTCACATTTTGCTAATGTCTCTTTATCTATCGATTCTGGAAGCTCTCCTTATAACATTCTAAACTTAGTAGTCACACTCTTCCTTCTAGCATACTCTTCTTCACACATCTGTATATACAGCTCTTCCTTATAAACCACTTATTAAAGAAGCAAGCTCGATAACTTTCACACCATACATAAATTTATAAATATTCATATCCATATCATAAACTACTTCATTGAATTTTTACCAAGGCTTACCTAATAAAATATGCGTATGATATATAGGAACCATGTCACACACTACTTGGTCAACATACTTCCCAATTGTAAAACTTACCACAACCTGCTTATCAACCTCAAACTCTTCAAAATCACTCATCCACTTATAAGTTCTATCAAGAGGTATCAATGGTAATCCTAATTTTTCCACAAGGGTAGTGCTAGCTAAATTTATGTGATTCCCTCTATTAATAATCATATTACACACTTTACTATTGATAAAACATCTTGTGCGAAAGATAAATATCCTTTTATCCATCAGATTATGTATATAAATCAACCTCTTACTTGAAAGACACCAATAATGATTAAAAACTCAAAGAGTCATGAAGAATACAAAAAAAAAAAAAAAGAAACTGACTAAAAAAACAACAAAAGCGAAACAAGAACACAAACTGAACTGAAACTAGATAAAATCCATAACAAATGTTTGATAGGGATTTGAAGACTCGATATGTATACAGACAGAATTTTCCAACCACTATCAGATTCGTCTCCTCGATTACTTATAAATCAATATATTATGGTTCTCGTAACTCTTTTTGGATTAAAAGATGCGACTGTTTAAAGTTCGGTGCGCGACTAGGAAATTATGGATTATAAAATTGATTTTTTTTATTGGGATTTATTTTTGATTCTAATGACTCAAGAATACAAGGAAATTATATAAAGACACAAAATTAAGACAATAACTAAATTGAAACAAGGCAAGAACAAAACATACGAAGTAAAAACCGGTGGAAACAAGAAAAAACAAAAATAAGAAGCGAAACCGAATGAAAAAATGAAACTCTTTTTTTGTGTTATTTTTTTAATGAACGAAATATTAAAAAAAATAAAAGGATAAATTCTGACCTTGGAACCTTGATTCCTGATATCAACTGATGAGAACCTTCCTGGAACAAAGCCAAACAAACCCACAGAAGACTGAAGTTATTCCCAAGAAAGCCAAGACAGTTCGGTTGGAACTCTAAACCTCTGAAGAACAAGCAACAAAAACCTAAAGTGCTAATGGGGCATCACAAAGGGTTAGTAGAATTTTGATAAGCCAAAACCAGCGAGATAAAATTGAGAGGTTCTCAAAGCTCACGAAAATTTCATTGATTTTGTATTTAAGTTGAGTTATCGTTTAAAACATAGAACAAGTAAGCCTTTTATAGACTACAAAAAACCTTACTCACACCCAAAATAATAAAATCCTAATCAATACATCTACATAAAAGTCAAGCCTTAATAAATTCTAATTAATACACCAAACATAAAAGTCAAGCCCTAATAAATTCTAAAAACACACAAAGATGTAGCAATAAATTGCCTCTGTATTTGGACCATGAAGGATTTCGAATTGGATTTTTCTATAAACTAAAAAGTTGTAGATAAATCAGTCATCTTTCCAACGCAACTTGAATCACTAAAATCGGACATCATATGAGAAAGTTACGTCCAAAATAGGAATATTGTGCAAATCTCGCTGATGTTAATCCACCATTCGGAAATTAGGCCCAAGATCAATCAAGAAAGCCCATGCACGTCCAAGACTCATTCCATTCATGTCTTAGACATAATAAAGCCTTCATATAAAGTCTCATGCATGAACCAAACTCTAGAACCCAATGAATCTTCCAAATCCATCAAAATAGCCCAAATACACCAATATGACCAAGCTCTGCAGTAATCAACAACTTCAGGTTAACTTGGCCCAACAAACAGAGCTCATTATGGATCACATCACAATATATACCAAGGTATGACTTCTACAAAGATTATCTGGGAATTTCTTGAGTAGAAGTACAAAACAGATGATGCTGGACAAAAAAAATTATCGTGAATAAGTTCCTGGACTATAAAATGGTAGACTCAATAACGATAATATCTCAGTTGGATGAACTTCAATTAATCATTCATGAAATATTAGATAAAGGAATGAAACTCTGTGAGATGTTTCAAGTTGCCACAATTATTGAGAAGTTGCCTCCATCATGGAAGGACTTCATGAATTATCTGAAACATAAGAAGAAGCATATGAGTCTTGAATACCTATGAGTTCATGAATTATCTCGAAAAGGATAACGTAAAGTTCGAGAAGGCTAGATACAAAATTATGGAGTCTAAGACCAACATCATGGAGGGTGAAGAGAAAGAACAATGGAGTTGATTATTTTCAAGCAAATAAGAAGTTTAAGGGGAAATGCTACATCTGTGGGAAAAATCTTCACATGGCAGATGATTGCAGAAATAAGAAGTCTCAGGACAAAGGCAGATGACTGAAACTAGATAAAATCCATAATAAATGTTTGATAGGGATTTGCAGACTCGATATGTATACAGACAGAATTTTCCAATCACTATCAAATTCGTCTCCTCGATTACTTATAAACAATATATTATGGTTCTCGTAACTCTTTTTGGATTAAAAGATGCGACTGTTTAAAGTTTGGTGCGCGACTAGGAAATTATGGATGATAAAATTGATTTTTTTTTTTTTTTGGATTTATTTTTTTAATTATAATGACTGAAGAATACAAGGAAATTATATAAAGACACAAAATTAAGACAATAACTAAATTAAAACAAGGCAAGAATAAAACATACGAAGTAAAAACCGGTGGAAACAAGAAAAAACAAAAATAAGAAGCGAAACCGAATGAAAAAAATGAAACTCTTTTTTTGTGTTTTTTTTTAATGAACGAAATATAAGGAAAATAAAAGGATAAAATCTGACCTTGGAACCTTGATTCCTGATATCAACTGATGAGAACCTTTCTGGAACAAAGCCAAACAAACCCACAGAAGACTGGAGTTGTTCCCAAGAAAGCCAAGACAATTCGGTTGAAACTCAAAACCTCTGAAGAACAAGCAACAAAAACCTAAAGTGCTAATGGGGCATCACAAAGGGTTAGCAGAATTTTTATAAGCCAAAACCAGCGAGAGAAAATTGAGGGTTCTCAAAGCTCACGAAATATTATGTGTTTTCATATAATATTTGAAGATACAAAAAACTTAATTTCCATTTATACATTGCATATTATCATATGATCATTAAATATCTTAAATTTCATGATTAAAGCAGAACAAAAATATAAAATAATGTCTAATTTGAATGTGGGTCAGAGGTTTAGGTTGTTCGGGTCGTGGTTCGGGTCACAATTTATAGTTTGGGGGTTCGGGTCGCGGTTTGGGTCAAAACCTCACATCGACCCAAAATTCGCGATTCCGTTCAAGCTGACCCGAAATCATTTTCAATATGTTTCCAAACAGCTTGATTTAGTTTGGGTTGGTGCGATTCGGGTCGGGTTGTGGTTTGAGCTGAAACTGTGCACGCCCCTAATTGATAAGTTTTGGTTTACTCCATAACTTGTGCAGGAAGCATTGCTTTCCGACAACTACGATCTAAACAAGTTACCGCACAAAAGATTGGATAATAAACTATATGAATTATGGAAAGGTCACGCACCTTCCTACAAATATCCGAAAGTGTGGGGATATCTCGCCAAAGTGATAGTTCCTAAACCTAAGAATGTGATAATATGACCAAAAACTGTTGACTGTATATTTATTGGATATGCTCAGAATAGTAACATTATCGATTCTTGGTATATAAATATGAAATTTCTGACATCAATCCAAATATGATAATAAAAGAATTAGCTTGACAATTTTGAGTTGTTTTAGGAGGTGTTAGTCTCTCATAGTACCAATAATTGAGAAACCTAAGTTCCCTCGAATGAATATAATTATCAATTTTTTGTTGTCCTTATTATGAACATTTGTGTTTGTAACAAATATGTGATAAACATCGATTATGTTTTAATGATTTATTTTTTCGTGTACAAAAATATCATAAATTTTAATAGAAGTCATTTTTTGATACAATTTTTCTATCATTAAAAAATATCGCTTACTCCCCTTTTTCTGTTGGGTATGAATATAATTTTTTATACTTATTAATTTATCGGCAAAACACGTAAATATCATTAGAAAATATTAAATAATTACTAGAACGGGTATAGTAAAATACAACTGCAAAACTAAATATAAATTTCAACAGTATTAATGGTACTCAAATACAACAGCGAAATATTTGCATGAACGGGAAACAAAGAATAGTGGTATTTGTCGAGTCTGTGTCATACAAATATTAATTTATCCTTAAAATAGATGCGTCTTTTATCTCGATATGCTTAAGATTTGACGGCGATTGTTTCTCAGAGAGAAAAATTTTCGGTGCACTTCCAAAATACCGTAATGAACTCACATTGAAAGAAACTTGATTATGGTACAGCCAGAATGGTTATGTGTTACAGTCCTATGTTAAATAAGATGTTATTATTTTTTTTTAGAAAAAGAGAAGGCTCTCCGAATTAAATCAAATGGGAGTTCCATGGTTTAATTCCAAGTGAATTGAGTAATCTAACTCTTTGAAATCTACAATCGATTTGGTACTGCTGTCGCATTTGCCTGCATAAAGAGAGCATCTACCTTTAACACATCTTGTCAATTAAAGTAATTATATATAAACTTTTTTATTTTATTTCCGATGTGAGATTAATTAATTTCCTCTTATTTTCCATTTTAGTACATATTATTTGAGAGATAATTTCTCATTCAGCCGAATATCATTTTCAATTTATAAATATATGATTTCGAAGTAATCACAGAGGAGAATCTGAAACATGATATTTTACTTTCACCAAGTGAATCTCACTTGAAATCATATTCCACGATAACGGACCATTTTATTTTTCCAAATCGATGGAATTTAAATATTGAAATTCCTAAGTGGGGCAATTCTTATTTTTATTTTTTCATGCAACTTGTGGTTGGTTACCATCAGTTGTTTCATAAACGGAGCTTCGGACTTGACAGGAGGGAGATAAGTTAAAATAATACCTCAATAATTTAAAGATTTTTTTTATTATAAAATATTTATAAAAAAATCTTATAAAATATTATATTTTATTATTATATCTTTATAAAATTTGACACTTTTCTATATTTTTTTATAAAACTTTACTATAACACCCCAATTTATTTTTGCCTATTTTTTAATTTATTAAATTTGGTGTATTTGAAATCTAGGGGCTAAATTATTAGGTTTATTAAAGTTGGAATTAAAAATGAGGTTAAATACAAGTTTAGGGAGACAATTGATAATTGTCTTATATTATAAAAACAAAAAATAAACCCTATTTACACCCACACCTTTTCCCTATTCCCGCATCCAGCAGCCACAAAAAAAAATAGGGGGAAAAAAAGGAAAACAGGCGTGAGTGAGAGAGAGAAAGGAAAAAGAGGGGACAAAAAAGAGATTTTGGCCCCAATCCGTCCGATTCGGATCCGTTCTCGATCAGGTTTTTTAGGAAAAGTGTAGATCTCGGCGAGAATGATATCTTGGTGGTGGTTTCATCGCGGGAAACTCCCAATTTTCGTAGAAATCTCGGTGATCATGATATAGTAAGCGGGGACGGTCCTGTTGCATAGTTCATTTATCTGTAGTCAGCTCGCCAGGTGCGTGGATAAGCTTGTAACATTGATGTTTTCAAAAGTATATAGTATGTATGCTTTTTTTAAATGAATTTTTAAAGTAATGCATTAAATGATTTTGCTTTTAGAAAGAATATATTTTGCTATGAAGTATGGATCGAATATTGGTTATGTTGAAATCATGATTTGTGATATATAAGAAACTTGCATGATTTGAGATATATGAGCATGTGTTTTAGAAATGATTTTTATGTTATGATGCACACCGTGAGACGAGGTCTCATGTTGCCAGTTTTTGCTCCGGATGCCAGTTATTGCCGTGGGGATGCCCCATGTTGTTAGCTCTGTCGTATTGTCACGAGAGTGTACATATAGATGAATAAACAACTTTATTATTACAGAGTATTCTTGAGCGGTATGAGTTTTATGAGAAATGAGATTTATGATTTCAAGTAAATGCTTGATATATCGATTTACAGCTTTATGTATTTATTTATATTATGAAAAACTTATTCGATCCGCTTTGCTACTTATTTATCCACTGCACTAAGCTGTGATCCATTGCACTAAGCGTGAGTTTACCCCTTCCTTTAACATTTCAGGTTGAGCAGATTAGTAGATCATTCTTTTCATCTGCTGTTTCATCATCATTTCCTGCCAGTAGAGAAAGGTTGTGCCAACAGTAGAGTGTCTTTATTATATTTTGAGACTTTAATTCTAGATTTGTCATTCTTAGGAGAACTTGTTATTTGGTTATAGGCATTGAGCCTTTATTTGATACTGAGGATATTTCATTTTCTTCATGGATATTCTTTTGAGTTGGATCATGGAGATCCTGTTTTTATGATAATATTTCCAGTTTAGATTTTTCCTTTGTATTTGGAGGATTAGTCCATATTACAGTGGGAACTCCGTCCTTTTCCAGTCTCCGTCTCACCCTTACCCTACCTAAGGGGACGGGTGTGACATTTACATTTTACTACAATAGTAAAATATTAGGGTGAAATATAATATTTTGCAGTAAAATATAAATTTTATAAATATATAATAGTAAAAAATTATATTATAATACTTATTATATTTATTTTAAGAAAATGAAATGATAATAACTTTTTTTAATCATAATATAATAATTAGATATAATAAAATGAATCAACACGGATAATATAATATAATGTAGTACTGTTAGTGTTTAATTTAATTATATTATTTTTAAAAAAATGAAATGATAATAACTTTTTTTAATCATAATATAATAATTAGATATAATAAAATGAATCAACACGGATAATATAA
Source organism: Zanthoxylum bungeanum (assembly GCA_019454045.1). Classification (NCBI taxonomy): domain Eukaryota; kingdom Viridiplantae; phylum Streptophyta; class Magnoliopsida; order Sapindales; family Rutaceae; genus Zanthoxylum; species Zanthoxylum bungeanum. The sequence continues at coordinate 9,025 of SKCR01002991.1, read as the reverse complement.
TATAATGTAGTACTGTTAGTGTTTAATTAATTATATTTATTTTTAAAAAAATGAAATGATAATAACTTTTTTTAATCATAATATAATAATTAGATATAATAAAATGAATCAACACGGATAATATAATATAATGTAGTACTGTTAGTGTTTAATTTAAGTGGAGCCATTTAATTTATTGGGAAATGGCTTTTCCGAAATTGTATGATAAAATCAGTGGCGGTGTCACTTGGGGCCTAGGAGGGGCTTCAGCCCCTGCTAGCCCCAGGAAAAAAAAATATATTTATTTTTTTATAAATAAATTATTATTATTTGATTTAACATAAAAGATCGTTCTAAAATTTCAAAACTTTAAAATATCAAATCTTAAAATAAAATATTTTCTAATTTTTATTTTTGTTAATTTTCTTGATCACCAGTTTAAATCAATCAACCAACTATTCAGTTAGAGAGGTCCCAAAATTTTATCCAAAATCTAAACAAAATGTTAAATTTTATGTGTAATGACTTTTTTTACTTTTTATTATTTATGAATAGGGGTCTCGTTTCAAGAACTCCCCTATAATTTAAAACAACTCATGAAGCCCTTGAATTTAGCCCTGTTGAAATTTTTTCTAAATATTTTGTGTGTGTGTGTGTGTATAAGAAATGAAATGATAAAATCCTTAAGTGAAAAAGACTAAACCTTTGGGTTTAAAGGAAATAATATGTTTTTTAATCCGGAAATAATATAACCCTTAAGTTGAAAGGACCCAATGGATGATTATAACCCTTTAAGAATTGCCTTCATTGACAAAATGATGCGTTTCATAGACAACCATCAATGTCTATAAAAATGAGTGCTTGAATTCATTTTTTGATCATCTAAAAGAATCAAAAAACATTCATTCTAAAAAATCTGAAGTATAGAAAGAGTTTCCCCCTTTTTCAAGTTCAAGTTCTTGGAGAAATGAGTGTCTCTTCAACATGAAACAATCAAGTTATCATGAGAGAACGTTAGCCACAAGCCCACAAATAATCCGTTGGACACCGACGCGAGGCTAATAAGTTTTTAAGGATAGAGACAACTCATCTTGATTCTCATTTATCATCTTCTAAATAAATTTTCAGGTTTTTCTAAGTTTTAGTGTTTATGTTTTATTGAATGTATCATGTTAAAAATTTAATTGAAAGTTACATGTTAAAATTGATTGATAACACATCATAGATAACAAGCCCCTCCTGAATCAAATTCCTGACTCCGCACGGGATAAAATCAAAGACGTCACCCCACAGCCCGGATCGTGCTTAATAATTTAAATTATGGAGGTATTATTTTAACTTATCTCCCTCCTGTCAAGTCCGGAAGCTCCTTTTATGAAACAATTGATTGTAACCAACCACAAGTTGCATTAAAAAATAAAAATAAGAATTGCCCCACTTATGAATATCAATATTTAAATTCCATCGGTTCAATTATATTGGAAAATTAAAATGATTTGTTATCTTGTAACATGATTTTAAGTGAGATTCATTTAGTGAAAATAAGATGTGATGTGTGTTTTGGATTTTCCTCTTGTGATTATTTCGAAATCATATATTTATTAACTCAAAATAATATTCTAGTGAATAAGAAATTGTCTCTCAAAAGATATACATTGAGATAGAAAATAATACTTTATATATAACTACTTTAGTTGGCAAGATGTATTAAAAATAAATATTCTATTTATACGGGCCAATGCGAGAACGGTACTAAATCGATTGTAGAATTCTCAGAGTTTGATTATTTCAATTCAATTGGAATTTAGCCATGTAACTCCCATTTGATTTAATTTTGAGAGCCTTCTCTCTTTATTAAAAAAATAATGACATCTTATTTAACATAGGACTGTATCACTCAATCATTCCCATTGTACCATAATCAAGTTCGTTTCAATATGAGTTTATTTAAGCATTTCGGATATGAGTTGATCATACACGCTGCATGCAGCAGCCTGCTGCATGCAGGGGCTCTGCAGCGCCTTCAGTAATCTTTTTTTTTTATTATTTTATTTTATTTTCTAAATATAAAAACCCTTAAAACATTTTAAAAATCAACCAAAATAATTTTAATTACAAAACCAACCACAACACTTATTGTAAAATAAACATATATAAATTATAAATATATATATGCATTTCTTTGAATCAAATTACAACCCAAAATAGAATTCCAATAAGAAATGTCTCATGAACAATTCTAGGTCACCTAAAGGTGGTCAAGTGATTCTACAATGGTAGCCATAGTTCTAAGCTTTAATGTAGAGTTTCAAACTCTTATTAATTATTTCATGTCTAACATTAACATTTTGACCTAATACATAAGCATGTTGTGTTTATACTTCTAAATTATCCTAACACAATTTATTAGCCTTATTTCAACATCCAATCTTGTTTCCAATGCTACCAAGCTTAACTTCAAGATCTAATCTTCATTTTTCCTAGATGAAATGTTGTAGTGTAACGACCGGTAGTTTAGTTACTATTACGTACGTTGTACTACTGTGATATTGTTGGACGAAGATAATATAAAATAAATTATGTTGAGACTCAAATATTCCCATGAGATGACTATGGGGACAATCGGTAAATTTCTCGAAGTCCTGGGACGAGACTGTACCGTGTTTTCTTTGGACCGCTCATGGTATTTGGGGCATAACTTTTTCATACGATCTCCAATTTTTATTAATTTTATATCGTCAAAAATCTGAGATCGAGACCTACTACTTCCACGTTGAACATTTTTCCAAATTCGGACCAGAAGCTGGTCAAAAATGCAAGTCGTAAATTCATGTGAAAACTTCTCCAATTTTCTACACTCTTCTGCATTGTCCATTATATCATTCAAGTCCCCCTAATTAAAGGGCATACTATTCACAAAACCCAAAATTTTGGAAGGAAAAAGAAAGAAAAGAACGTGAAGGAGAAAAGAGGGAAAGAAGAAGAGAAGGATAAGAAGGAGAAGAGAAAAGAAGAAGAAGAAGAAGAAGAAGAAAGAGAAAAGATAAAACAAGGAATAAGAACTAGTAGCATAGTCTTGAAGAATGAAGAAAAACCAAGAGAAATGAGATAAAAGTAACTTGATTGAGAGCTTAAAATGTATATATATATATTATATATATAATAAAGTGTCAAATTGTATAAAAATAAAATATATATATATATATATATAATATATATATATATATATATATATATTATATTTCACCCTAATATTTTACTATTGTAGTAAAATGTGAAGTTTTATAATATATATATATATATTATATATATATATAGATATATATATATATATATATATATATATAAAATAAAGTGTCAAATTTTATAAAAATATAATATTTTGTAATAACATATAAAATTCCAAAAGACATAATTGTGGAATCATACATTTCAATATTTCTTATACATGTTTGTTATTGGTAGATTTCTAATGTAATGAAAGGATAATAACCCTAAAAAAAGAAAATGGTATACAACTATGTATAGATTATCATACGATATTAATTTCGAAAATACAAACTATAGTCCCGTTAAATTTTTTTATTAATTTTGAGTAAATTTTTATTCATGAATATTAAATGATTTGAATATTCTGAAAATTATCTAGAGATAATAAATGCTTGATTCTAAATTAGATAAAAAAATATCTCAATTAAAAAAAAATAACAATAGAAATTAAAACTTATATTTTTAAAATAACAAAGGATTAAATTATATTTTTAAAACCGGCGAGACTACTATAAAAATATCCATGATTGATATAAAAAATTTGGCGAGTATTATTATTATTAATTTTTTTTTATTTAAAAAAGTCACTACACTTAAGGGATGTCCCGGTACATATTTAATTGTTCCTTCATTTAAGCGACGTCCACTTGGTCTCCATTATTAGTGTTGACGGCGGATTTTGGACTCAGGGCAATATGGAGATATTACTCCCGAGATAATTCTCCCTCAATAGTGAATTTGTTTGGTTACGGGGAAAACCAAAAGCAAACTTAGCAGAAGGTAGATAATGCGTCAATCAAACAAGGAGATTTAACGTGGTTCGGTGGATTTTGATCCGACCTACGTCCACGGCCACAAACTGAACAATCTTTTTATTACTGAAACTTTCGTCTCTTGTGTTTACAAGCCTCTCTACGAAGATCTTGATGATCCTGAGATTGACTCTGATTTTTTTTTGATGCCTCTACACATACCCTTTCCCTCCTATTTATAATGATGAAAAAACTCAGACTCCTTTTAGTACAAGGATTCCCACCTGAAGATGGTTTTCTCTTCCTAAAAGAACTCCTAGTTGACCCAATTCTTCTTTTCCCATAAGAATTCCTAGCTAAAAACTATCTTTAATTTCTTTATCCTATTAGGATGTTGACAATCCCTTTTTCTCACGAGGGTAGGATTCTCGATCTCTTTCTAGTAGGAATAGGACACCTTGTCCTCTGGAGCAGGTCTTGCTACACGGTTGGTTCCGGATATGGCCGGCTGTGATGTGGTCGGTTCTTAATGTGGTCGTCCATAAGTGATCTTTTGTATTGAGAATGCTTCTGTCGACCTTTATATTGCTCGGTCGCTGACCCAAGGTGGTCGGTTTACTGATAAGGGTGCTCGGTATCTCTCTGCCTGTAGTACTCATGTGACCGGATCGGTATTTAATGATCTTGACCGAGAAGAAAGTTACCCTTTTGTCCCTGTCGTGCTGTTTCAGATTATGTAGTGCCCGAAAATTTTTGGAAAATAAAAAATAATAATATCTCTTCAGGATATTAGTTGTTCATCTGTTGAAGATATATTATTATTATTTAACAAGCGCTCAAAATTGACTAATCTGAAGACTCTATCGCAAGCAAGTCTGCAAAGAGCCATACTTGCATTTATTTCTGAACTTAATTATTAGTTTTGAAAATATGAAAACTGTTAAAAGAAGGCTGACAAAACAACAGTCACCTCTTGATTGAGAGCTTCTTTTTTAGAATTTGGTCATAAATATATTCAGAATAAACAATGACATGAAATTTTCATTCACTACAGCAATATTTCAATTTAATTTGTGAAAAAACTTCAATATCTAGGTTTTTATTTCATTTACAGCAAGCAATTTCATTTACAGCAAGCAAAGTAGTTGCAATCACAATGGCAGGTCAACAATGTGATCATGTAATATTCCGAATTTTTTCGGAATATTTCTAGAAAGTTTCCAAATTAAAGTTTAGGTTTTGGAATTGGGTGATATTCAAAACTAATAGTTTATGTGTTATAAAATAAATCGGAACATTTTAAAATGAAGCTCCATCATGTTGGAAAATGCGTGATTTCGAGAACCGGTTACTTGAACATTTCATTTTAAAAAAAATTATTATAATAAGTATTATAATATAATATTTTACTATTATATATTTATAAAATTTATATTTTACTACAAAATATTATATTTCACCCTAGTATTTTACTATTGTAGTAAAATGTAAAGTTTTATAAAAATATATAGTAAAGTGTCAGATTTTATAAAATTATAATAGTAAAATATAATATTCTATAATAACATATAAAATTCCTAAAGATACAATAATGAAATTGTTGTAAAATAAAAGAAAAATAGATGAAGAGAAAGATACATTGAAAAGTTACGAGCTTTTCTTATTGATTCTGAAAATGAATTAATTTTATAAGAGTTTCTCTCTATTTATAGAGAGAGATTAGCTTAAGATTATTATCTCTAAGCAGTGAGGGATAAACTAAAATTGAAAAAAAAAAGTGAGGGAACATATTATTTACAACACTCCCTCATTGAGACCCATCACTTTAATTTTACAATAATTGACCTAACATTGCCTCATTAAAACCTTATCAGTAAAACCCAGTAGGAAAAAAAACCTGATCGAATGAAAAAGAGTATAATGCACTTTTATCCAAGAGTAGTTCATGATGTTAATGAATAAGCTTCCTCTGATGAAATGCTCCCCCACAATAGATATCATCAGACTAATTTATTAAGTCGACGCATGCTAATGCTATATACAAGCTTCTCAAATATTGATTTTGGTAAAGATTTAGTAAATAGGAACGAAACGGAGAGTATGCAAAATTATGACTTGAACGTATTTGTTTGACATCAATTTGTTTACTCTACTGTAGCTCACGAGTATAGATGAATTTAAGTGAAATGCGCTTCGTTTTATCTCTCTTGATGTACTCTCCTCTCATTTGTGCAAGACAAGTTACATTATCTTCATATATCACTGTTGGAATATCTGTGGCAGAGTTTAAGTTGCATGTGCTATGAATGTGATGGATAAGTGACATTAGCCATATACATTTTTTATATTTTATTTTTAGGAATTTTATATGTTATTATTAAATATTATATTTATTATTAAATCTTTATTAAATTTGACACTTTACTATATATTTTTATAAAACTTTACATTTTACTAGGGGTGTTCGCGGTGCGGTTCGGGGCGGTTTTTTCGTTTTTTACTTCAAACCGCGCGGGTTGGCGGTTTGGGAAATTAGAAAACGAAACCGCAAATTTGATAAGGAAAACCGCGGCGGTTCGGGTTGGCGGTTTTAGCGGTTTGGGCGGTTCGGGTCGGCGGTTTGGATTATAAATTTTTAAGAAAATTTTGTGTGTTTTCACATTATAATTGAAGAAAAATTACATAATTTTCATTTATTCATTACATATTGTTATATTATCATTAAATATCTTAATTTTCATAGTTAAAGAAGAAGAAAAATATAAAATAATATTTAATTTGAACGCGGGTCGGCGGTTTAGGGCGTTCGGGTCGCGGTTCGAGTCAAAATTTGCGGTTTGGGCGGTTCGCGGTTTGACATGGGTCAAAACCGCACACCGACCCGAAATTTGCGGTTCGATTCGGTGCGGTTCAAAATCATTTTTAATATTTTTTCAAACCGCGCGGTTCGGTTCGGTGCGGTGCGGTTCGGTGCGGTTCGCGGTTTGACCCGAAGTTGTGTTCACCCCTACTACAAAATAGTAAAATATTAGGGTGAATATAATATTTTGTAGTAAAATATAAATTTTATAAATATATAATAGTAAAAAAGTATATTATAATACTTATTATAATTATTTTTTAAAAAATGAAATGATAATAACTTTTTTAATCATAATATAATAATTAGATATAATAAAATGAATCAACACAGATAATATAATATAATGTATTACTGTTAGTGTTAAATTTAAGTTGAGCCATTTAATTAATTGGGAAATGGCTTTTCCGAAATTGTATGATAAAATCAAGATGTCACCCCACAGCCCGGATCGTGCTTAATAATTTAAATTATGGAGGTATTATTTTAACTTATCTCCCTCCTGTCAAGTCCCGAAGCTCCGTTTATGAAACAATTGATTGTAACCAAATCTAAATTCCATCGGTTCAATTATATTGGAAAATTAAAATGATTTGTTATCGTGTAACATGAATTAAGTGAGATTCATTTAGTGAAAATAAGATGTGACGTGTGTTTCGAATTTTCATCTATGATTATTTCGAAAGCATATATTTATCAACTCAAAATAATATTCTAGTGAATAAGAAATTGTCTCTCAAATGATATACATTGAGATGGAAAAATAATACTTTATATATATTGATGGGGATTTCTGCGACTAAAGTTTCTAAACAGTTAGGTAAGAGCAAATAAGGAAGATCCCCTCATCCAGAAAGCACAACGTGAGTCAACTCTTACTGGCTGACCACATCAGAGCCGAGACCGACCACAACGTTCCTGTAGATCGATTTGTCTCTGCACTCCCCGAATCAAGATAGTTAGCTCGGGTATTTTGGTCGGGTCGGAAGTGGCGGGAGCATTACAGCGCGTTATCTGACTGACTTCTCAAGGACCGATGTGGGATTATGACATCTGGATTCCCCCCCCCTCCTAAAAAAAAACTCTCACATCCAAGAGTCAGACAGGCTGTCACCATTAATGAAAAAGGTCTGACAATGCACCTTTACTGCGTGATGTGACAATAATTCATAAGGAGAGTATTACTTTCGGCGATGGCAGAATGGGGAAGAGAACCTTTCGAATCGTCAGAAATCGCCGGAAATCTACAAATCCTCAAATCTGCGAGGCTGGAGTCACGAAGATACGGGAACAATGCCATATATTGAGTAGTATATAAGGGAAGTGGAATCACATTTGCAAGGGTTACGAATTTTTTCATTTGATAACTACTTATAAGAAATAGTGAAAGAAAAGCAACTTGCTCGGTTTCATTAGACCTTCGTTGAAACAGGTCGGACGAGCTCGATTTAGTAATAAAACAACCCCCACCCCTCTTTATGACCGTGGACGTAGGTTGGACAAGTTCCACCAAACCACGTTAAAAATTCTCTTTTCGATTTTCTTGTGTGTTTCTTATTTTTCGCTAAATTTGCCTTTGGTCTCCCCATAACCAAATAAATTAAACGTTGAAGGAGGATTATCACGGGATACTATCCCGATATTACTCCTGAAACGAAAATCAGCCGTCAACAGTTGGCGCCGTCTGTGGGGAGAAAAGAAAAAAATAATTAGCACGGTAAGACGATGGCGGAAGATTGGAACCATAGGTCATCAAAAAGTTCAACAAATGAGTGGATGGGAAGGATGGAGGAAAGCATGAGAAAGGATAGAGAGGAGAACCAAACACTCATGAAGGCCATGATGAAGAAGCTGGAGAGATTGGAAAAGGCGAATAATAAAAGGCTGAAGGATGTTCCCAGCCGGAGGAGAGATGAGATAGCTGAAGGAAAGAGGGTTGTAGATCTAAGTGGTGAAGATGAATATGGGAGAAGGGAACCACAAAGGGTGAGGTCAGTTGTGATAGGGAGAGCCCCGCCAGCGAAAAGATTGTCGGGGGAAGAAGAATAAAGGCAACACTGGAGTCTTCAAGTAATAGCCTACGTTCCAAGAAGTGATAAGATATGAATATGGGGGAGGAGAGCGAGAGGTATCCAGCCACTACATGTCGTGCCCGGGGAAACAG